>OVBE01001666.1:0-35018 GCA_900406425.1 Iberis pinnata
ACACAATTGACAAACTTCCAAGCACCTCTCTCGTAGGCAGGATCAACTCTATATGGGGAAAAAAGGAAAAAGCTATACTATAAATGAAACACTAACTAAGTTTATTTTTTTCATACCTGTGAAGATGGACCCATGCCTTCTCCAACATTTTTTGACCTCTGATTCTCAAGAATACGATTTGATCGATTAACTTTCCACTTCCGTAAGTCTCTTTTGTATCTCCGTCGAAATCGCGACTACATCTCCATCGAATTACAATTCCAGCTTCGCCGAAGGTGAAGAAGTTTCGTTGATTACGGGTTTCGAAGAAAATAAAAAATTGCAGAAGACTAGATGATACTATTTAAGAGTTATAGAATAAAGTAGCAAATGAAATCTTCTTTTTAGTAGAAATTTCGCAAAGTAAAAAGAGATTAAAAAGGAAACGTCAAAAAAATAAGTAAGTTTTCGTGGGATCAGGTACCGCTTCATAAAATCTCAAAATAGCACTTATTATCCTCTATTAAAAATGTTGGCAACCCTCGCGATGTCTACGATAACACTCCAGTAATTTTCGCTATCGTGGAGTGCTATCAATACTACTTTTTCTTGTAGTGTATCCCATGCTTGTTTTGCTGTTTTGCACCCTTGCACACGCTTGAACTGATCTTTGGTTAGTGAACACCATATAGTTGAGAGTGCCTTCGAGTTATACTTAGATTTGAGTTTTTCTGCATCTGTCCACTCACTTGATTCTCTTTCAATCCATTCGCCTTTTTCATCCTTTTTCACTGGTGCAGTTTAACTTGTGGTAACAACATTCCAAGCTTCTTCATCTATTCCTTTGAGTAACTCACAGATTTGGACCTTCCACCACCCAAAGTTGTCAGGGTATAACAACACCGAACGGATCATAGGTAGTTGCGTGTTCTCCATTCTTGTCACAGGATCTTCACCTATTTGTGAAAGATTTCTTGTCCTTCGTCAAGTGCCCACTTTGATACCAATTGAAAGATTGGTAGAATACACAAACATAACTTATTCGAATTAAACAATCTTTAAGCAAATACAAGTCTTTATTTATTTAACTTATTCAATAAGCTATTACAAAAAATACACTTATTAGCTTAAAAACTAACCCCAACCCATTTGTTCTTTCTCACAAGATCTAAGAATCTCTTGAATAACTCACACAACTTTCCCCTTTTACCCTAAAAACTGTGTGGCTCAAAAATGTTATCTTTCTCTTCACTTTTGAGCCCTTAAATAGTATCTTAACCCTAAAGTCTCCTTTCCAAATCTTCACTAGTTTCACATACGACACCGTCTTCACATATTTTGCTCCTGATCTTCATTTCCCTTTCAGTTTTCTTTTGAAATCTGCTGAAAGAAAAATTTTAAATTTTAAAGGGTTTGGATTCATCAAGGTCCAAAAGAATTAACTCCTTTCAGTTCATAAAACTTTGATTTCGAAACACATTTTGAAAATAATATTTAAAAGGGAATTTGAGAACATTTTGAAAAGACCGATTTTTTGGAAATGGCTGAGACCTCTTGAAAACAATTTGAAGATGGACAAGACTACTTTAGCAGACATTACGATCAATGGCTGAAAGTTCCAGGCTATTTGGCCGAGATTTAAAAACACAATGATCAAGACACAAGACATAATTCGTTCTCACAAAAGGTACACTACAAGAAAAACTGTTAAAAGTCGGAAATTTTTTTGTAACTATGACTACTATTTTGTGGCTATAGCGTGAAATAGCCACAAAAATAAATAGCCACAACTCTATAGCTACGAAATAATAGTCACGGTTACAAAATAAATTCCGACAATTAACAGTTTTTCTTGTAGTGGTATTCAGAGAGGCGAATTCGACGCTGGTGAGCCATGGATCCACCGGCGTCGAAAAGGGAATTCAAAAATTAAGCCTAGAAAATGGTGTTTGAGAGAGCGACGTTAGGGCGAACTTGGTACCGGCTCCAATATTTGTTTTTTTTATATATAGTTATGTGTGATTAATAATTGTGAATTGAGGAGGATGAATATTTAAATTTAATCAGTAAATATTAAAGTATATAGTCGGAATAGTAAATATATAGATATGAATATTAAATATTGATATGTTGTTGGGGTCAAAAACAATCACGACATAGATTAATGTTCAAAAATGTTGCTAAGCGATCATCTCTGCACTCTATTGTCCTTAGTCGAGAATGGTTTTTCCCATTGGGTTTTTCCTATCACTAAGGTTTTAACGAGGCAAGATGGTCTGCTCATTGGGAACAAACGTCTGAGGAACACGAAAAACCTCGATGAATACGCAATCTCCGGATAAATGCTTTAGTCCCGAATATCGTTTACGGACAGCACAGATCTTGCTCAAGTACGAAAAATCGGGACGTCTGCGGGCATACCTTCATCTCACCAACTGGCTAGTTGGTGAGATGAATCTCACATGTTCTTCGTATCACTCTGAAGGAATTGTCCCTTGTTTCGTATCGTTCTGAGTTTCCGGTTGAAGTTTACGATAAAAATCGTAAAACCCGTTCCTTTTGTACGATGACTTCCTACGACTCGCGGAAGAATCGTGAAATTGTTTCGCATTAACCAAACGTGTAAAATGATAACGGTTAATTTGAACGTCGATGTAATCCCACTTACAACCTTTCCGCAAATATATCGATCATATTGTTGCGCGAAAGTTTGTTTTCTCGGCAAGAATCATAAAAATCGCCCAAACCATATAACAACCCAACAAGGTCTAAAACACGATAACAACCTACTTACGATTCCAGACGGAAAATCAAACCCAAGCGGAATGACGATTGAAGCTTGTCTTGCAAGCCAAAGAGAAATGGAAGAAATCCATAAAAGGAAGATTTCCGTAGAAGAATCCATCACGAAAAGAAAGATTTCCGCAGAAGAACGAAAGAGGAAAAAGGAAGACGGAGCGATCCTGAAGTCTATATAAGAGAAACCAAGAGAAGGTTCAATTCACGTTCTACATTCTACACACCAAAAAAACTTATGACTTTTAGACTTTTATTCTCTTTTTGCTAGTGAGCTGCAACTCAATTAGGCTATTCACAGTTCCCGCTGTTAGTTCTAGGGTATTTACCGACTGTTCTTATGGCCATAACTACCGCCTGATTGTAATACACTCATGAGATTCAGAATAAAAAACCACCTTTGCCTTATTTCATATTCATAAATTTCGTACTATTTTTACTTGTTTTCGTGCTTTGATTTTTTTACGTTTGACTCACATAAATCTGGGATCTCTAAAAAGTTATTCTCTCTGATTTTCCGTAACTAACGAAAATCGATAGTGAGAATTTTGGTTCCACAGTTTGGCGTTAGAGGGAGGGGGATAAGTGATTTCTTTCATGTTGAACAACAAGTTCAGAAACATGAGCACCAAAACTTAGAACGACCAACAAGCTCGTGACGGTCATCCACCGCATGAAAACCTTGAGCAGACTCTGCCAAAGAACGTCACCGCAGTCAACACCGACGCAAACACTGCAGCGTTCAAGGAGATTAAGAACATGTTCACAAATTTTGAAAAGAAGTCAGAGGAACAAGATAAGCTGACAAGCTCTCTTGCAAAACTGGTGGATACCCTAACCTCCAGAGAGCCATCCTCCCGCACAGAACTACTAAGCTCCACGGGAGAAGACTTGATTTTGCGATCCCACATGATGGGACGCAATACATGCAGAAGGAGCCGCCAGAACAAAATCCTAACGAGGTAACTCCCGATATGACTTTGAAAAGTAAGCTTCCGCCTCTAGACGGGGAAAAAAAAGAGAACTATACCGAGTGAGTTAATTGGAGTCCAACTAACAATCCGACTCTTTAGATGAGGACGCGGACGTGCATCCAAGAAGAAGAAGCAGATGCTTAGCTCGGAAAGACCGCCAATTCGATAAGCCCATGACAGAGGAAGAATAAAATATCTTCTAGGTAGAACAGGAAAAGTTGGCCGAGGAACAGGCTTGAAACATCTACAACAAACACCGACAAGTTCCAGGAGCCAATGACGATGAATTCGAAAAAAAATTATGATTTCTGTGATTACATCGCGAAAACCGCTATGGAAGTCCAAGCGGTGAAATCGCAAAATCCACCATGCCACCAGTGCAGCACCGGAGCTCGACCAAATCCTCAAAGAAGCCCAGAAAATTCCATTTTACAGCATGGATCACTAAGGCAAAAATTTCTGACCCCGAAAAGGTCAAGATCTCTATGTACGATGGAACCACCGATCCGAAAGCTCACCTGCAAACTTTCCGAATCGAAATGGCAAGGTCCAAACTTACGGAGGGTGAGAAAGATGCAAGTTTATGTCTCTGTTTGTTGAACACCTCCAGGGAGCGGCTCTCGAGTGGTTCTCCCGATTAAAACGCAATTCTATAGGAAATTACTGGGAACTCTCTTCAGAATTCCTCAAACAGTACTCCATGTTCATGGATAGGAAGACGTCGGATGTCGATCTATGGAGCATGGCGCAAAGAGAGGACAAGCCCCTCCGAGATTTCCTTAAACAATTCTAGGTCATGATATCGAGAGTTGTCGGGATAAGCGATAAGGTCGCCGGAAACACACTCCAAAAAACTCTCTAGTACAAATCAAAGTTCATAAAGTGGATAGCCCTCGAAAAACCGCAATCGATTAAGTAGGCTCTTCACAAAGCAGCATATTTCATCACCATCGAGGAGGAAATGAAAGTCCTATCTCTGAAGCATAAGTCGGTAAAGGCATTCGCAAAAGAGGCTCCCTCCGAACATAAGTCAAAAAAGAAAAACCCTCGTAATGACAAATACAACCATCACGAAGGGAAAAACCTTCAAGGAGTGCATAACTACACAATCAATCCATCGTCCAAAAAAGGAAAAAATGTCAGGTAATACCTAGATCCAAAACACCTCTTACGACAAAAATTCCTTCTACAAGTTCCACTAAACAAAAAGTCACTCCTCGTCAAACTATAAAGTCCTCGAAGCAAGGCTAACAGCAAAATTGCTCACTGGAGAAATATCGGAAATTTCCAGCATAAATGGTCTCGTCAAGGAAGCAAATCGGCCACCCAGGTTTGACCGACCGCCGCCAGGCGACAATGCATCCCAAGGTCCCAGAACGGAAGGGAAGCGCGGAAGAGAGTCTGAGAATAAAACTAGCAACGTCAATCACTGTCGAGTGAACATGATAATCGGAGGATTGAAATACTGTCAAAATAGTGTCTCCAAAATTTAATCTTATCATCGTAAGGCCGAATCGAGCGCCAACTGACCCGATCACCTTATTTTTACATCTTCCGACTCGCCGAAAACACGATTACCTTCGAAGAAAGCGAAGATGTAAGAATCGATACTCCTTATTGTGATCCACTCGTAATCGATCTTGTCATAAGAGACCTTGAGGTCGCAAGAATCCTCGTAGACACAGGAAGCACCGTAGATGTGATATTTTGCGACACTTTATATATAATGGGAATCAAGCTATATCAAATTACTCCCATGCCAAAACCGCTCACTGGTTTCTCCGGCACAACAACCATGACCCTCAGATCAATTCAACTTCCAGTCGTGGCAAAAGGAGTCACCAAAATCATGGGATTCGCGGTAGTCGACCATCCCGCCATCTATAACATAATCTTCAGAACACCATGGAAAACTCCATGAAAGTAGTCTTGTCACCTTACCATTTAGGAATCAAATTTCTGACACCCCACAGAATCTCCGCAATTTGGGGATGTCAGAAACAAGCAAGACTCTGCTTCCTAGCCGAACATAAACTAAGACGGGCCACAACAACGCCGGTGATCAGACCTAAACGAGTAAAGGCAGCTCAGTTGCAGACCAAAATTGCTTCGAAAAAGCTGACAATGCTTCAAAAAAGGCGAACCAGATTCATCAACTCAGGAAATGGCTCAATCTAAAGAAGGTGATCTCGCCTCTAAGATTAACAGCCCAGATCAAAGGGCGCAAACAACGCCTGAGAAAGTCATTGATCCAACTGTAGCCACTATGGCCAAAACGGACGACGTAACATCACCAAGCGAGTAATCCAACTCACGGCAACAAACTGAACTACAAGACGGCTTGATCCCCGAAAAGGGTATATAGGCTGTCCCCCTCTCTAAAAGGGGGGGGGGGAGTGGGTACATATACATATACTCGTATACTCCACATTTCAAAATATCCGCATCCATGTTACTGAATATTTTTGAAACTTTTCCCCAATAAGAAAATCGCATTGTACCCTGACAATTTTCCGCATCTTCTTACAATTCACACATGTTCAAATTACGCTACAAAATTCTTAAATAACATCAAAAACCGTCATACAACCCAGAACGGAAATCGTACGAATACTCCTCCTAACGAAAACTTGAACACTTTCCTCGCCCGCAAGGGCAAGCATGCCTTTAGTAAATCACAAGAAAATTCCTCGAACACATTCCAAAACGCATAACCTTCAAACGGAAAAATAACATTCGAAAAAAGCGAGATGTCGCAAACTTCCGAAAACAAACTTCCAAATCCGTGCAAATAAAGTCTACATACACTCCAAAATCAAAACGAGCAAATATTTCTCCTATATTAAACTTGTCGATTAGCCCGCGACGGATGAATTAGTTACCCAACCCCTCATAAGATCGGTTCCCCATGCACCCGACACAAGGGTAAATAGTGTTATAAAAAAAAAATTTGGTTAGCACTTCTGAATGACTTAGAAATTTTCTTCGAGGAGATGCTTGATTCCCGATCGATGTGAATCTATCGCATATTCCAATGTCGAAACGGAATCAGGTTGAAATTGTAAACAGGATATGTAAGCCGGAATAGTCGTCGCACCCCATAAAACCATAATTTGACTTAGGTCTTACCCTAAACCCATCACACTGGTCTCTAACATATCTAGATATAGTTTTGAAATTTGACACGAGTTCCCTAAACTTGTCTTGTCGCTTACACACGCAAATTTGCAAAACTCAGAGATTAGACTCATTGAAAAATCCGCATCAAAAAAGGATAAGCTAAACATGGTGACAAATCAGAAAATGAAATACGAACTGAATACACACAATTTTTTTGTAATAAACCATACATTCATATAAATGCAAATTACAAAAAGCCGTAAAGCGGCAAGTTTTCAATGACATATATGGAAATCCGACAAAAATGGCCACACTCGGCCAAAATTGCAATAATGAACATCCCCTTTTACGCGAATCAACACTCAACGCTGGTTGTGGTAATAATCGCCAAAATACAATAAGTCAAACTTTCCCGAATCCTGATCCACCTCTTCCTCTTCAACATGCGCTGCAGTTCTGACATCCTCCAAATCAGGCGAGTCTGGAATCAACGCTTAACACTCTCAAACCCCCGCTTCAATCGGAGGGAATAAGGAAGTCACATCCTCATACTGATAAAGAAACCCAGACATCGTCTATGTTTTGACATTGCATCGAGAGTCAGGTTGCATGCTCCGATAAAAGGCACTCAAAAAACCACGACTCTCCCGCCAGTCCCCAACAAATAGGTGCGTCTCCTCCATTCGGGCAAAGAAATCCTCGAATTGAATCGAACGGTTCACCACAATCGAAGTGAATTCGCGCTTATCCTGCCTAGTCGCATGACGAATTTCAGACGCCTGCCTCCGCGTCATCGCCTCCATCCTTCCCTTTAAATGGGAATTTTCTTCCTCGGGTCTATCTGCTTTATATCACATGGAGACTCTACCAGAATACCCACGAAAAGTTAGCGGAGGCACTCAATAAAATGAAACCACATACAAACCAAAACCAACCCCATCATTAGACGCGAAGCCTTAACGTATTCCTTCGAGTCCTCAACCGCTTCCACGGGAGGTGGAGTCGCCACAAGAACGAAGAAGTCAGAGAAATTGGCTTCAAATGATGGCATCCCGCCTAGATCGCCGAAGTCATTTAGAAAAACTCCAGGGTCCGAGTCCTCCTTGACTTGGGAAAAAGAACCCACGTTGAAGGTATCATTTCTGTCTCTCTGGGATCTATCCCTATCCCTTGTGGGTGGCATCTCGTATGGAGTAATACCTTATATCGCTGGCTCAAAATCTGCTTCAACGGTTTCCGGATAGGTTCAAGCGTTTTGATAAGCAACTGTGTTGCGAACTCGTTCCGGCGAAAAGTGACCCCAAAAGAACAAGACTACCCTTGATGATATCTCAGACGAGAATCAAATCTTGCGGAAATTGCGGAAGAAGATCAACAATTGCACAAAACAAAAAATACGGGTAAGAAACTGGTATGCCGAAAGCAGCTCAAATATCTGACCGCAATACCCTGCAGGCCCCAACTCCTTTTGAAACAAGGGATGTAACTCTCTTCGACAGAAGCGCCATCAAGTCGAACAAAAAATAGCATTTCTTCCAATCATGAAGATGGGATTTGAACGATTGGACGATTTGCATATATTTTCGCGACACCAAGTAGTACTGAAACGAACTGCTTGGGCCCCTGGGATTAAGGAACCCCGTCAAATAATCAGCATTCTAACTCATCCCTCGCTCATATGCCAAGACCAAAATACCGATGAGATGCTGAAGATCACGCGACATAATCTGGATGATTGATAAGCCGTATCGATTCAAAAATTCGATTATAATCCCTGGGATGGGAAACCACAATCGACAATTCAAGAGATGTACCTCATAGCAGGTGAACCAACCACGAGGCGGGTTGCAAGCCTCTTCTCTGAGCCTCTAAAGGTGAAGCACTACATTATCCGAAAGTCGGTAGAATTGTTGGATGATGAACATAAAAGAATCCCGACAATCGCTTGGACTGTCAGCATTACTGCCAAACTTAGACCTCTGCAGACACAAAGACTCGAACGGTGGAGCCTTCATGCCACATGTTGCACGTCAGTACGCTTCCGCCTCTTTAGGATCAACCGACTGGCTCAAAAATTCAACCTTTGTCATCATGTCAACTTGAAAGCTATTGGGATTAAAGATCAACGGTAGCGCTTGCAGCGGATCCCGAATTCGAATGTAAGAAAAGAATGATAAAAGCAATAAAGATTTGATAGAATGAGAAATTTCTACCTTTGAGAACTTCTTGAAAAGTGATGCGTGAAGTTTAAAAGGGAATTCCTCAAATTTATGGAGAAATTTTTACTATTCATCCTTGGACTTTGAACCATTTATTCCGCCTAACTGGCCAAACTTACCTAACTCAACACCACGCAAGAACATTTCAACAGTTCTTGCGGGATGGGGGGGGCTAACTGTTGGAGTAAAAATGGTCACGATGAAATTGATGTTCAAAAACGTTGTTATACACATCAATCCCATTCAGCGGAACAAACCAACCAAACTCGCAATATTCCCAAAAGAACGCAAGTGATACGTTTCATGAAAATTGAGCAACAATCGTAAAATTTATATGCGATCATCTCTTCACTCTTTTGTCCTTAGTCGAGAATGGTTTTTTCCCATTAGATTTTTCCTATCACTAAGGTCTTAACAAGGCAAGATGGTCCGCTCATTTGGAACAAATGTCCTACGAACACAGAAAACCTTGATGAATACACAATCTCCTGATAAACGCTTTAGTCCTGAATATCGTTTACGGACAGCACGAATCTTGCTCTAGTACAAACAATTGGGACGTTTGCGGCCATACGTTCATCCCGCCACTCCAATTCATCTCGCCAACTAGTGAGATGAATTCACATAGGAAATTCATCTCGTCAGTTGGCAAAGATGAATCGGAAAATTCATCTTGCCAGTCGGTGAGATGAATTCGCGTCAGAAATTCTTCTCTCTAGTTGCCGAGATGAATTACGGAATTCACCCCATCAACTGGCGAGATGAATCTCATATATTCTTCGTATCACTATGAATGAATCGTCTCTTTTTCGTATTGTTTTGAGTTTCCGTTTAAGTTTTACGATAAAAATCGTAAAACTCGTTCCTTTTGTACGTTGACGTCCTATGACTCACGAAAGAATCGTTTCATATTAACCAAAATTGTAAAATGATAATGGTTAATTTGAACCCTGATGTCATCCCACATACAACCTTTCCACAAAGGTACCGATCGTATTGTTGTGCGAAAGTTTGTTTCTTGGCAAGAATCGTAAAAATCCGCCTAAACCGTAAAACGGCCAACCAAGACCTAAAACATGATAACGTCCCACTTATGATTTCAAACGGGAATCAAGCACAAGAAAAATGATGGTTGAAGCTTGTCATACAAGCCGAAGATTTTTACCGAGGAACGGAAGAAAAAAAAGGAAGACGAGTGATCCTGAAGTCTATATAAGAAAAACCAAGAGGAGATTCAATTCACGTTCTACATTCTACACACAAAAAAACTTAGGAATTTTATACTTTTGTTCTGTTTTTGGTAGTGAGCAGGGACTCAATTAGGATATTCACAGTTTTTGCTGTTAATTCTAGAGTATTTACCGACTGTTCTTACGGCCGGAACTACCGCCTAATTTTAAAACACTCACAAGTTTCAAAATAAGAAACCTCTTTTGCCCTATTTCATATTCATAAATTTCGTACTCTTTTACTTGTTTTCGTGCTCTGATCTTTTTACATTTGACTCACAGAAATTTGGGATCTCTGGAAAGTTAGAGTTCTCTCAGATTTTCCGTAACTAAAGGAAATTGATAGTGCGAATTTTGGTACCGACATATGTGAATCATAATTTATTGATTAGAAAAAAGTACATGTGTATGAGATTAATAAACATAAACTATTTGAAGATGTAATCATGATCAAAAGATCAAGTGAAAGGTATAGGTATGGTCTAAGTGGATATTATAATAGGTCAGTCCAACCTGTTTATTCAGCCCATTTTGATTCGTTTATATGAAGTGTTATTTATGACCCGTTTATAAATTGATCTGCAGGCTAAAAGCAGTCCGTTGGATCTATTTAAGTTTTTTTCGAAAAAAACCAACATCAAGATGGTGAAGACTACATGGCCGACACTACAATCAATGGCTTAAAGTCTAAGGATATTTTCCCGGGATTTAAAAACGCAATGATTAAGATAAAAGACATAATGCATTCTCACAAAAGGTACTTAGAATCCTTGCAGCAGCAAAAAAGTACTTCAAGGCCACAAATTCAGGTCTTATGTCAAATAAATGGCTGGAGATCTTGTCCCACACACCTTTTCGTGCCATTGCAACGTTCTCGGGGTAGAAATAGGGCGGCCAACCAGAAACTTTGGGAACATGGACTGGTCTCTTTGTTATAAATCCAGGTTCATTAGGTACACCAAAACCGTTCATTGGATTTTGAAGACGGATGAACACGTCATCATAGTCAAGATAGTGCTAGGCTTTCTTCTTCTTGTGGGCGGCTCAACATATCCTCGTTTCTTCTTTCTGTTAATTCTTGGCTACACTCACAATCAAAAGGTCAAGCTATTTAGCCAAACATAGAAACAATGTTAAAGGAAAAATAACTTGATGGATGTCTTAGGTTCTCAAGAGATAAACGTATCACCTCTTCTTCTTCTTCGGGTACTTGATAAAACGCATCTAATTGCCTTGCCATCTGAGTAGCAATAATGAAATCTATGACTTCTGCCACACTTGCATGTTCTCTTGAAATGTTTGAGAATAAACATTTATAAGTTGTAGGGCACACTAATCGATGAAAGAAATACATATTAAATAGATTAGCAGGATTTTACCAGATCCCTCAATAGCTATCGAGGCCTCTTCCCTGGATAACACATTTTGACACATTTTGACCAAAACGTCCATTATATATGCCTCCTCATCTGATTGAGAGGTTGTGAATATAACCTCTCTTTATTGCAACAAAAAAGTACTTTGAGTCTGAAAATTCAAGCATGATGTCATATAAATTTCTGGAGATCTTGTCCCACATACCTTTAGGTGCCATTGCAAAGTTCTTGTAGTAGAAATATGGAATCCCGCGAGCAACGTCGGGAATAGGAACTGGTCTCTTTTTCGTAAGTCTAGGTTTGTTAGGTATACAAAACCCAATCATTGGATTTGGATGACGGATGAGCATGTCATCACTGGCCAAGATAGTGCTAGACTATCTTCTTCTTCTCGGCGGATCAACATATCCTCGTCTCTTCTTATTGTTAATTCTTGGCTACACTCACAATTAAATGGTCAAACTATTTAACCAAACATAGAACCATTGTTAAAGAACAAAATCTTGATGGATGACTTAGGTTCTCAAGAGATAAACTTATCACCTCTTCTTATTCTTTGGAAACTGGATAAAACTCATCTAATTGCCTTGGAGCAGCAAAAATTAAGTCAACAACTTTTGCCACACTTACATGTTCTCCTGAAATGTTTGTGAAGAAACATTGATAAGTTGCAGAGCACTCTAATCGATGAAAGAAATACATATTGAATAGATTAGCGGGAATTTACCACATCTCTCAATAGCTATAGAAGCCTCTTCCTTTGGATGACCCATTTTGACCGAAAGTTGCAAGATGTGATCTTCATTTTGCGGAGTTAGTTTATTTTGTAATTTTCAAAAATAAATAAGAAGAAAATGCAATGCAATGTATAAATTCTAGCTCCACAAAATGTTATAGTTAACCCAAATTCTGAAACTTAAAGTAAATTATATATACCTCTTCATTTGATTGGGAGGTTGTGAATATAACCTATCTTCATTGCAGCAGCAAAAAAGTACTTCGAGTCCACAAATTCTGGCTTGATTTCATATAAATGGCTAGAGATCTTGGTCCACACACCTTTGGGTACCATTGCAGCAGCAACATCAGGAATAGCAATAATGAAGTCAACAACTTCTGCCACACTTGCATGTTCTCTGATAGGCTAGAGTTTAATCTATAAACTACAGTGTAGAGAACATATCACAATACTATAGATAGGGTCGAATCTCACAGAGACAAGGTAACATGACTTTCAGTTTAAAATCGAATCAAGCTAAGACGGTAAATAAGAGTTGTTTGTAACTAAGTAAATCAATAACTAAAACTAGCAGTTGTAAACAATAAACTAAAAGCGCCAGGCAATAGGGAATTCCACAGGTTATTAGGATTAAAAGCTCAGGTTAACATGTATGATTTTACTTTGAAAATAGTTCTAAACATGAAAGACATGAGTATAATAATCTCCTCTCGAAGTATTAAACCCTATATTCGAATTACTAAAGAAAAAATCTTGCCGTATTTAGATAATTCAATCAAACGTTATGTTCAGATTCAATTGTTCATAAGCATTCAAGAAAATACTCTCGCAAGCAAGAACACCTATTCATCTAGACTCGATAAGATCTATAAACCAAATCTCTTTGTGTTTATCAACCTAATATCAATGAACTAGATGATCAATATAATTAAAGCATTAAGAACAAGTCTAGATTAAGAACCTAACAAATTCAATCATTTATGATAAACCCTAACATTCAAACCTAGTTTCTCTGGGAAACCCTTAAACCTTACTATGGAACTACTTAGCCATAGCAAAGAAAACACAAAGCATAATCATTGTAGAACACATAATCAAAACCATAAAATATATATAGATAGATAACAAAGGTTCAGAGAAACTTATCCCAAATATAGGGTTATGTAATTCGTCTCCCTCTCTCCGTAAACTAGAATAAAATAATGCGTGATCAATATAAAACCAAGCCAAAAGGCTTTTATAGCGCAAAAATAAAATAAATAAATAAATAAGAAAACCTTGATAAGCTTGAGGACTTCTTTTGTGAAATTGGAAAATCATCATTCTTCTTCAGGTGTAGGGACCGGTCGACCGATCGTTTGAGGGATCGATCGGTTTCTCGATAAATGAAATAGACCATTCTTCACTTAACTCGATCGGTCTTCTGATTCGAAAAATTCTAGGGACTAATGCTCGATCAATCTCAAGAGAGATCGATCGTTCTATTGGTCCGTAACATGCCAATTTGAGGAGGGCAATTTCTATTTTTTTGAACTTGGTCACTTTGCATCAAAAACATGTTGAAATCCATCTCTTTCTCCAAAACAACTTGAACACCTAGAATCATGAAATTATACCAAAATTGTAAGAAAAACACTCGGAATAATGTAGAATAACAGACATAAATGGCTAATATGCATCAAAACCAAGTAATATCAACTCCCTTAGACTTAGATCTTTTCTTGTACTCAAGTAAAATAAGATTAAATCCAAAGAGTAGGTTTGAAAAGGACCACACATGAACTCGCAGAATCTCAGAAACCCCAAATTTAGGTATCAAAAAATACAAACACTAATTCTAGAAAACCACTGCAAATAGACTGTTTACTACCACATAACTAACAACATGCATTCTACTCTAAATCCTGAATCAATCAAACTATCAAATCATCTCAACCAGCTCATTAAATTCATTCAAGTATAAATGGTGCATTCTTACTTATGGGGTATTGATCAGCGCGCTTGAATACCTCTTCTATCAAAGCGCCCATACCAAACACAGCAACAATCGACTTCTGGTCCTGATCCTTACTCCCCCTTGCTCACTTTCTTTTCAATTTTCTTTTCTTACTGCTCCTTTTTTAATTTATCTTCGCAATTATGCGCTTTTCTTTTTCTCTTTTTTTTGCAGTCGGGTTTATGGGATGACGAAGCGAACTTCAAGGTCCGCTGTGGGAACCAAATTGTGCACTGTTGATTTTCGTTAATCACAGAAAATCCGAGTAATACAAAATGGTTTCACAATTCTTTCACGAGATGATGGAAGTCATTGTACGAAAGGATAGAGTTTGACGATTTTTATTGTAAAATCCCATCGGAAATTCAGAACGATACAAAACGAGAAAAGATTTCCTGGAATGATACGTAGCACACATGCAATTTATCCCACCAACTAGCGAGATGAATTTAGTGTCTAAATTCATCTGGCCAGTTAGCAAGATGAATTCTCCGATTCATTTTGCCAACTGGCGAGATGAATTTGTGGATGCTAAAACCCACATTGAAATTTTAAATGATTATCTTAATGAGGAATTTGTCGTTCTTGTCAAAGTCAAAAAGAAATTGCAACACAAACGTAGGTCGAAAAGATAGAAAGAATAATATGCTGTTTTATTGATCTTGATGAATGTTTCATCCAAAGGAGAAAATAGATCATTTTTTAATTCTAATTCTAAGTCCGAAAGATTCTAATGCCTCATTTCTCTATCTTCTTGCTTTATATTCCCCTCCACCTAGTCTACGCTGTTACGATCTTCTCGGGTTATTAGGATTATGATCTTGACGCTTCCCCCTTATCTCGGAACTATCACAACTTAGTCTTCTCTTGTTCAGCTTGTACTCGCCTTCTGCCCAGGTCGTCTACGACTTAAGTAGCCGATCATTTTCTTTTCGTGCCTAGGTAGAAATCTACTGGGTGAGTTCTCTTGCATCTTGACACATGCTGAGCTGTTATCTAGGAGGTGATACTAGTTGAGATGGAAACCTGCTGAGGGGGTTTCGACACTAACAGATTAGCCCCCAGGTCTCCCTACGAGCTTAGCGAGTTGGGTGACCTTCGGAAATGGGTGGAAATTCACCTCGTAACCATATATATATATATATATATATATATATTTAAAGCTGATCTTCATTCATCATTTTTATCTAAACATGCGTGTGTCTTCGTACGATAACCGAATGTGCATTCAAATCCTTCGTGTTGGGCTAGATAATTCCATTTTGCTCCAAAGATGTAGCAATAGTCGGGCCGATTTGTTATGATTTGGACTAAGGAAATCTCAACATTCTCGCGATTGATTCTTATCTCTTCACGCAACACGTCTTGGTATTTTTGAATTTCAAAAGCACCATGATTACACCTACAAAAGGCGGTTTCACACACCTCTAGGAAGTTACTGCCACTATCCTCTCTCTCCTAAAGTACTTTGAACTGTCTCCCACTACGCATTCAACCGTCTATTCCTTCTCTCTCTCTTCGCATCCTAAGGTATTGTCACTCAACTCCTTATTTCTCTTTAATTTTGCTAGGGTTTGTCATTTCTCCCTTTCAACTTGCTCTCTCCTCCTCCGATTTACCCTGAAATTCCTCTGGATTTTAGTCCCTTTTCAACTTCCTTTCAACTGATTTCTCTTCCCCCTCGGTTCTCCAACAATGTCGAGACAATTGGCGCTTCATTATGGGAGCAGAGGCTCATTATCGCGTCCTGCGGCAAGTGCAAGTGTCGGAACCCCCATTGCTTCCGGCACAAAGTCCAGTGCGTCTGCGGCTCCACAAATAATGGCTTTTTCTTCCTCTCGCTTATCTCTTACATATGTGAGAACGCTTTGGGAGCAGTTCGATCTCCCGTTGGTGTCAGGTTTTTAATCCCTGATCCGGGCCAGTTTCCTAAAAAATCCCCCGTTGGGATTTGTTACTGTTTATGAAATCTTTTTCAAGACATGCGGGCTGCGTTTTCGTGTTCCCAAGTTGTTAGTTCGGTACCTGCATTGTCAAGGTATGGCTCTAAGCTAGCTGATGCCCAAGGGGGTCTGACATGCGATATTCCTGATGATTTAGGCGAGAGAGAACCGCTTCTAACTTAATTTGGACATGCTCAAGGTTGCCACATATGTAAAAACGGGCACAAAGGACAGCCTCTGGTATCTAGCCAACAAACCAAATCAGGGGTTTGCGACCGGCCAAGCCCCCAATGATGAAATGGATTGGGAACAATTTTATTTTTTTTCTTGAAATCAACCATATTTCTTTCGGGACTACGAGTCCTAGTGATTTACAGTCTTGGTGGACCAAGGAGATTGGTGTGGATCCCTTCTTCCTTTCCCTTGAAATCGAATCTTACGCTCTTTTCCTTGTTTGAGGAAATTGCATTTTCTGGATGTGTCTAGTCTTTTCATGTTGCTTGATTTTTGGGCATTTTTTGGCTGATCTGGCTCCTTTTCCTTATTACTTTGGTATTTGTCAACCCCGCATCTGACCCAGGTCGAGGATCCATCTGCTGAATTCCTAAAAAATTGGAAGCTCCTTGGGAAGAATCGACTGAACAACTGGAATACGTTCGACGGGGAGAGAGTATCTCGCAATTGGCTGCCGATGGAGCTGCTATCAGAAACGTCATCAAGTAAGTACCTTACTTAGGTTTTATTTTGTTCTATTTGAGCCACATGGTGTCTGATGCGTGGTTTGCTGCAGGTGTTCCGTCTCAGTGTCCGTCCGTCTCTATGAAGAATCTCATACCGTATCACGAAGCTCGTAGGTTGAAAAGTTCTCAAGGGGCTCCCAGCTCGGCTCGGTTCAGTGCTGCTCAAGAGACCAAAACCCCTAAGGATCAGGCTCCCATGGAGGTAGATCCCATTGACGTCTCTGACTCATCCCACAGTGATCAACATCGGGAAAAACTTTTAGCTCCAATAAGAGATCATCTCGCCTTCCTCCGATCCGACGTAGCACTTGGCACCTTGACGCTCCCTCGGAAAAAGGACTTGCACACAGGAGACGTCCCCAGTTGGCGTCCATGACCACGGTGGGTTTGTGTTACGCTTTTCCTGGCCCAACCAGTCTCCCATGATGGAAGAGGGGGACCTTTGCGCGGACCTAATGTCTAAGATCCGCTTAGGTGGTCCCAAGGTCTATGATCACATGTTGCTCTCTGTCCAGAAGGAATACGCTAACTGGGCTCGCTCTCATGCTGAGGTATGGTTGTTGTATTCCATATTTCAATCTTCTTTTTGTTTCTTGATTTGGAGATTGGCTCCCATCTTGATTGATTTGTGATTCTTTTTTCCAGACCGCGATTTTGGCTAACCGCCTGGTAGGGGTTTCGGATGACGGGCTGAGGAGAGCAAAGAAGAACTCTAGGATTGAACTGGTTGAGGACGCAACTGTGAGGGCTGATAAAGCTATTGCCAAGCTGAAAACTTCGGTGAGGCGGGTCAAGATGCTTACAGATGAGAATGGTAGGTTGAGGGCCGAGGTGGTCGAGCTGGAAGATCTGAGGAAAAGGGACGTGGAGAGGTTGAGTGCAGAGGTAGCTCGTCATGACAAAGCTAAAAATATTTGAAGAAAGAGGTGGCCTCCATGGCTAAGGAACCGGCGACCCTCATGAGGGATATGGATGATCAAATGGAACAGAGACTCAAAGAGACAGGAGAGGAGATGACGACACAATTTGTCAAGAAGATGGATCGGGTGAAAGGGAAGGTGGCCAATTAAAGAGTGTATCAGGAGAAGCTAATGCAGGTGGAACAAATCAAGTGTAATCTCGAGCTGATCAGGCTGTTGAGACAGGGGGAGACCACGCTGGAGGCTGAGCAGAAAGATTTGGAGAAGGACTTGGGTGGGTTTAATAATGAGGTGGCTATGCTGGATTTCAAGGAGCTGAACATGGAAAAGGACTCGACGGCGACGCCGATTGGGTCCGACCTGAGTGAGCCTTCTGAGCCCAACCCGGCCAAAGACATTAATCCCTACGGTACGAATCTCCCCTCTCTAAATCATGTTGAAAAGGTCATCGTTTGAGGTGGTTTCTTCAAGACCTCTTTCAGGTTGAACTTCATCACCATGTCTATGAAGTGAAGATCGATCTTGTCTTTCTTCACATCTATGATAGCACCAGCAGTTGCCAAAAAGGGTCTTCCCAAGATGAGAAGGTCTTCTGGTTCTTCTCCAAGCTCCAAAACTACAAAATCGGTTGGCACAAAGGCTCTCCAAATCTTCACATATAGGTTCTCAAGAACTCCAATGAGATACTTCATAGAACGATTAGCCAGATCCAATGAGATCTTTTTCCCTTTGATGTCTGTCATACCCAACGTTTTAGCCACCAAGAAAGGAATGAGATTAACACTAGATCCCAAATCGCGAAGGGATCTAGGAAAAGTGATGTCTCCAATTTCTACTGATAAAACAAAACTTCCTGAATCCCCAAGCTTCTTAGGCATGCGGTTCTGTAAGATTGAACAACATTCTTCTGTGATCATCACCGTACCTTCTTCTAAGGTAAGGTTACTTGTGAGAATGCTTTTGACATATTTCCTTAAGGAAGGAATCATTTCGCAAGCATCAGAGAACGGTAATCTAACAATCATTTCTTTTATCACCTCCTTGCACTTTGCATCATCTAGATCTTTTCTAAACTTCTTGGGTTGGACTGGGTATGGAAATTTTGGTTTAAAAAACCCACGTCGGAATAGAAGCTGTCTGGGCCTAGAGATCGATCGATCTCTTGGTTTTTTTAATTATTGTCTGTATACTCGCTCAATCCATCAGAGACTGATCATTCTGAATCATCTTGTTTTTTCCGTAAAACGGGCCTCTGCATCTTTTTTGGACTTTTTTCCTTTTTTGCGCAGATTCATCAACTTCTTCGATCAAAACTTCCTCAACATGTTCTTTCCCTTTATTTATGGGTAAGATTTGCCGCTTTTCAATGTGATAACATTCATACACCCTTGTTTCTTGGGATTTGTATCAGATTTCCCAAGGAGAAATCCAGTTGATCTCTTGACAACTTCAGCGGTTTGAGCAACTTGAGTATCTCAATGCTTGACATGTGTAGACAAAGCTTCAAACTTATGGTTCAAATCATTGTACATATTGTCCATTTTGATATTGATATTCCTTTCAGACTATTGCTGACCTTCCAACATCTGCTTGAGCATGGCTTCCATCTTGTTTTCTTATTGAGCTGCATGTGGAGCCATTTGTTGAAACACCGATTGAGATGGTTATTGAAACGTACGATGAGATGGTTGTTGAAAACCTCTTGAGTTAGAATTATGCTTAAAAGCCCTATTTGGTTTCCTTGAAAACCAATTCCACATGAATTCTGACCAAATGGTTTCCCAATATTCTGCACAAAAGTCTTTTGTTGAGATGCGTACACTTGCTCTTGAGGATTCACCACATTATTGCTTCTCCAGGAGAGATTAGCCTTGTTAAAACATGGGTTGTATCCTTGATTGTATACTCTCTGTCCCTGGCTATTAACATAACTCACTTCTTCTTCCACATGTTCAGACTCAGCCATAGGTTCTTGGAAAGCAAAGCAATCCGCTTCAATCTTCTCTAGATCTTCAGCAAAGCTGACATGTTTTTGATTTTGGCTCTTGAGATGCTGAGTAAGGAGTCTTTTACCTTTGTAATTTCAGAGGATTCTGAACTAGATGATCTTCACCTTCTTCATGAAGTCAACATTGCTAGCAGTATCAAGACAGAGTTGACACTTCTGGTCAATACCTCCGTAAAAGGTGTTTAGGAGATTCAGCGCAGAGAAGCCAAGGTGAGGGCAATCACGAACGTATGCCTTGCTGAAATTGAGATATTTTGCTTCAGAGTGACTGAGGAACTTAGCTTTGCATTCATCCCAAGTCTCTATAGAGTTGGCTGGTAGAGATTTCAACAATCTTAGAGCTTTGTTAGAAAGATAGTGATTGAAAAGCTTGCACATCATGAAGTCCTTAGAAATCCCGTTGATCTGACAATGGTGCAGATGTCTTCAAAACTATCAATGTGATCCATAGGATGCTCGTTAGCTAAACCATGAAATTGATTCTGTCTAATCAACTGAACAAGCTGGAATGGGAACTGATAGTCCTAACTTTGAGGTGAACGAGGGTAAAGGGGGTTCCTGTAAGCAAGAAAATCTCAAGGGTTGTTGAAGCCTCTAATTAGAAAATTGTTTTGAGCTGGACGATTGTTGGAAAATGCTTGTGGATCTCCTATAAGGATGTAGTTTTTCCCGATTGGATTAGCATTACCAGCTCCTTGTTGTACTGGTGGCACTTGATTGCCATTCGTTCCTCCTAGTTGGTTGACTATTTGGTGTAATCCTGGTTGAGGATTCAAGATGTTCGCTCCTTGGGGAAGGAGCTGGTTCAGATCTTCGGGTAAGACCGAATTGTTAAGAATAATGTTATCTCCCATTGACTTGGATGAGTGATATATTCGGTTTTTCATGGATTTAACTCTTATGTTGATTCCATTTTAGGTAGATTTACTTGCATTTTGGTGGGTTTGGGTTGCATTTGCATTGCATTTGATGTTCTAGGTGATGTAAGTGGATGTAACTCATTGGATGAATCAAAAGAGCTAAAAAGATGTCAAAAATGAGCCAAAAAGTCAACATTTCTCATTTCTCAAGTGTTGATTTTGGGAAGACTAACTCTTGGATATGTTTAATTGTTGATTTATGCAGAGTTTAAAGTGATCTTCTATTGTGAAGAAAAATTTCCAGACCTTAAAATGTTGGATCCGGCGATATTTGTTGGATCCTTCGTTTTTCTGAGTCTAGAACATTTCATGTGATATTGGTCGATCATCATTTTCGAATAACTTCTCAGCTTTCTCCAATGGATGACGATTCCATTGGTCCTCACAACCACTATAATTGAGGTACTACTTTGATTGGCTTAGGTTTTAAATCCTAAATCTATACTGCATAGAACAAATCTTTGTAGTACTGTCAAGGGTCGATCCCACGAAGACCAGACAACACGACTCTCAGTTTAAAATTCGATTCTAGCTAAGACAAGATAAAAGAGGGAATGCTTTTAAAATGTTTTAAAATTAAAATGGATGATTAAAAAGAGAATGTAAATCAATAAAATAAAGCGCTAGGCAATACGGAAGTTCCACAGGTAATCAGGTTTGAGGTTCAGGTTGACAAGCAAAATTAACAATGAAAATAGTTCTCAACTCAAAAGACAACAATATACTAATCTCCTCCCGAATTATTAGACCTCTAATTTCTATAAATAAAGACTAACCTTCTCCCGAAGTCTTAGATCTCTAAAACAGATAATTAAATCATGCAATGACTACAGATTCGATATGTTCATAAGTGTTCTAAGACAATACTCCCCTAAGCAAAGATATTTATTCATCTAGACTAGATCAGATTAGATAAACCAACTCCCTTTGTATTTACTAACCTTAAAGTCATGAACTAGGTGATCAGGCTAATTCAAGAAATAAATATAAATATAGACTAAAAACCTAACAATTTAAATCCATAAAAGTCAAACTCTAACCATCAAAACCTGTTTTCCCTGGGAAATCCCTAAAACCTAACAAAGAGACTACTCATACATAGTCAAGAGATCAACAATCATTGATAGAGAAAACATATTCAAAACCAGAATTGAATTAAAATAAAAAGAAAGAGTTTAGAATCCTTCTCCAAAATACAAGTATCAGATTCGTCTCTTTCAGAAAAGTTTACAAAATAAAAATTATGTTGTGAATTGTAAGTTCTCAAAACAAACCTAAGCTTATGACTTATATAGAAGTCAAAAGAGAATAAAACCTAAACCTAAAAACCTATGATAAGTCTTGAGGACAGAAACGTCTTTTTGGCAAACTTCATTAATCCTCGAGAATTCGGATCGATCGATCCAAGTGTGGATCGATCGATCCAAAATTACAGAGATTCGACAGTCTTCAGGACGATCGATCCACGTGTTGATCGATCGATCTCTTCAATCACGTGATGCGCATGCTTCTTCTGCGAGACAGCTTGACCAGTCTTCAGTAAAATCATCATAACTTCTTATTGCCTCAATGGATTGACCTCAAATCACTTTCATATGAAATATAACTCACGTGGCCAATTTGAGTTAAGATCTCTGTCCATTCCATTCATAGAAACCTCTCCAAATTTTGATCAACTTCCGGATCTTTTGCTGAACTCTGCTTCTGCATTCATCAAATTGTATACACTTTGTGCATAAAACCACATTTTTTCTCCAAAACGTCTAAAATACCTGGAATCATGAAAATATACCAAAAACATATAAAACACTCGAATGATGACAAATAGCAAGTATAAATACTCACTAAAAGGCATCAAAATCGAGTGATATCACACTTCCTCACATTGTATATATTCATTCATTAGTTTTTAATTTCTTTTTTTTAGTTCTTCTTCCGAATTTCTTTTCTCACAAGGGATTGTGTGAATTAAGTTTGAGGGGTGGGGGAGTGACCATATCTCACCTAGTCTTCTTTTTTTGTTTTCATGACCCATCTGCCTTGTAAATAGCTAATGTTTACAAAAATCCATAAAAGTAAAAAAAAAAATCAAAAATCTTCAATAATATTGCATTTAGTTTAGGTTGCATTTTGCATAGGGAACAATGATTGGATTGCCTTGAGAATCTTGGTGTTTTGTTTGAATTGTATCACCCTAGCTAATAGTAGAATCATGCTTGAATAGCTTTTAGAATTTGGAAAATTCATGCTTGGAATTGACTACTTTATGCTTCATGGTGTTTGTAGAATCTTGCTTGAATTGAAACCAATCCCATGAATTTTTGAACTTAAATGAATTTAATTTTTTTCTTATGGATTTGAAATGCTTAACCATGGTACAACACTTGACATTTGGATTATCTTTGCCAAATTTTTATCTCTGCTGTTAGTCCAAATGGCCATTCTCATTTTTAGGATGGTTAACCCAATTTTGATCACCCAAAGCCTTTCTTTAAATAAAACCCCATTACTCTTTATTGTGAAGCCTTTTTGGGAAAATGCATACATGGGCAAAAACCCGTGTAATAGAAGTCGAACGACAAGGAAATAGCCTCTTAGAGTTAGCCTTATTTTAAGGTTAATAAGTCTAGGTGGGGGAATTTATAGAATAGGTGATTGGTTTGGGAATCAATTAGAGATTTATGGGTGTGGTTAAAAGAGTGTTCGAATTAAGCCTAAATAAAAGAATCTCTAGGAGTACCAAAGAAGAAAAATAGTTTGAAAAGAAAAGAGTAAGAAAAAGTTTAATCCTCCCTAGATAGTGAATCAAATCGGAAAAAAAGAAAAAAAAAGTCTATGTTTAAATGGGAAACGAAAGACTAAAAGCTTAAGTGTAAATATATAAATGAAAGAAAAGGGTTCCTAGTAGTTCGGAAATGAAAAGAGAAAGGTTAAAATTTTGGATTGAAAGAGTTTGAAAGAAAATAAAGATTAAGTGGTTTAGGTTCTAAGTGTAAAAGAATGTGGATCATGGGTTAGGATAGAAATATCAATGGAATTTGTGTAGAACATTAGATGAGGAAAAAGCCTTGTGCGCATCAATTGTTTGACTCTGCCTTGATTTTGCATAATATTTTGCAGTACTCTTTTGAGAGAAACCACTTTAAAATGTGAGAAACTACTTCAAACATCTTAAAAGCTCTAAAACTGAACCGAATGCATTAGATTTCTCTTCCATATGCAAGAACGCACTTGCGTGATTAATGAATGTAGGGGATTGGTGAATAAGATAGTTTGAGGATACTTCACTTAGATTTCTAAAAGTTTGTTATTGTGATGAGTATGTAAAAGTACATTAAATAGTTGAGATACATGCATCTTTCTGCTAGTCTTTAGGATGTTACATTTGTAACATTACATTTAAGTTTTGGTTATGAGTTCTCACCTTCAAACCACTCTTTCTCACTTGTCTTTATTCCTTTCTGGAGGACAAGAAAATAATAAGTCTGGGGGAGTTGATATATTAGGCTTTACATGGATTTTAACTCTTATTTTGATTCCATTTTAGGTAGATTCACTTGCATTTATGTGGGTTTGGGTTGAATTTGCATTGCATTTGATGTTTTAGGTGATAAAAGTGGATGCAACTCATTAGGTGGATCAAAAGAGCTTAAAATATGTCAAAAAGGAGCCAAAAGTCAACATTTCTCATTTCTCAAGTTGTTACCCAATTTCTATTGGGTTTAACCCATGTGTTTTGGCTTAATTCAATGCCCTTTTTGAAGAGACTATAAATATGTTTTAGACCTAATTTTGAACAACTTTCATTTAACTTTCTCTCAAGATTTCTTGTTCTCCAAGATCAAAGAGATCTCCCTTGGAGATTTCTTTTTGATCTTGGAGGAACTTGTATATCCTCTACATTTAATATATGCATCTTTCTTCTCGGTTTTGTTTTTGCATGTTACGACTTAGTTTTGGTTATTGGATCTAGGCTAGATAGGATTTGTATTGAGGTTGATTGATGATGATTTATGATTGTTAATGTTTGGATCTTCATTCATTAGGTGTTCTTAATGCTAAATTTGTCTTGATCACTCCAGTTTAGATCATAGGATGAATTTTTCCCGAAAGGTGTTTACTGATATCCTAAACCAACATTTGGATGCTAAATGAGGTCTAACCGAGAGATTGTGTTAGTGTGGGAACCGAAATTCACACTATCGATTTCCGTTAGTTAAGGAAATCAGAGAAACCCTAATTTTCCCAGAGATCCCGGATTTTTGTGAGTCAAACGAGTACAAGATCAGAACACAATGAACAATATTAAAAAAATACGAGATTAAGAATAAAAAAGAGAGAAAAATAGAAGTCTTATTCCGAATCATATGAGCATTTCACAACAGGTGGTAAGCCTCGGCTCTTGCGCTGTTGGCGAGTTCTGTAGTACGAATATCCTAAAACTAGTAACTTAGTTGAGTTGTAGCTTGCTAACAAAATTGGAAAATAACTCTAATAATCTAAGTATTTAGGTGCGGAGAATTGAACGTGTATGTGCGTTTCTTCTTCATCTCTCTTATATAGACTTCAGGGTCAGTCCGTCTTCCTTTTCCATCTTCCATACTTCCGAGGAAATCTTCCTTTTCGAGTTTATTCTTTTGCAGAAATCTTTCTTTTCCAGATTTCTTCCATTTTTCACGGCTTGCAGGACAAGTTTCGACCGTCATTGCGCTTGGGCCGTGAAATTTTGAGAGAATATCAAGCTCTATCCATGGAGGATTACGCTCAAAAATAGGAGAGAGGGTGAAAGTTTTGAGAGAAGAGTTTAGAAGAAATCTTTCTTCCTTAAAGTAGAAATGCAGTGCATGCAATGATTAAATAGCTCATCCTAGACAAACCTAGGATCACCCTTAAAATGGTAAAGAAAAAGTTACATAAGGTGAAAAGCCGAATAAAAGCAAAAAGCAGTTAAAAATTGCATGTACGGACCATAAGGGGACCATTAGGACGCGTGTCATGAATGAATTTAGACACAAAAGTGGACTCTCGGCTAAAGAGTGCTCAATGGCTATTTCCTGCCTTCTAGAAGCATCCTTATCCAAAATAGCTCGAGCAAGTCCGGTATGGTAGATAAACCGTTTGTTTTGGCCGAGGATCCCTTTTTGCTAAGTTTCTCGATGGTTCTCAGAACAATGCGCACTATCGGCTTTATACTTCATTCTGCGGTTTGATTCTACACATCGTTCTGCTTCAGTCCGATCCTTCATCCGATAGCTCGATCCTCCATATTACTAGCTTGATCCTCCGCATGGCCTGGCTCGATAATACGGATTGTCCACTTGGCCATATTTCCTGACACACGCATGGCCTGATAGCTTGTATTCCACGGTTCTTCCTTCCCGCACACACTAACTCGCCAGAATGCATGTTTTCCTTCATGGCTCGATATTTTGTGCATGGTTGGCCTGTTTTCACGCATAGTTGCTGAGTCTTCATCCGACTTGGCCTAGTTTCTGTCCAAGTCATATTTTCTCCATTTCTTTTGGCCTCTCTCAGTCTTTTCTCATCCTTATACTTTCTTGAACCTTTTCTTTACCATTTCTTAAGTCTTGGTCGATGATGCCCAAAACTTAACACTCTCCCTCAAGTTTGGCTGAGGTGATTGGCCAAACTTGGACCCGTAGAGACCAAGCCTCATTAAAACCTTTAGAGAGAAAACCTCTTGAGATAAAACTCCCTAAAGGCACGGTTTGGGTACTGACTCCTTGATAATGCTTGTGAGTCCAAGTCTATCATGGATGGACTCACAAACTTTAATGTTGGCTGCTTTAGTGAATATTTCAGCCAATTGGTCCGAGCTCTTGGTGTAACATGGTAATATGATTCCTTGCTCCACTGCTTGTCTCACTTTATGGCAGTCCACTTCAATATTCTTTTTCCTCTCGTGAAAGACATTGTTTGATGCAATGTGAATGGCCGCTTGGTTATCACAATGCATGGTGATTGGATCATGTGTCTCGATACCCAAATCCTTCAACAATCCTTTTAGCCATATTAGCTCATTGATCAGCTTCCTCATGGCCCGGTATTCTGCCTCGGCACTTGAGCATGAGACTATCTTTTGTTTGTTGCTTCTCTATGTGAGTAAGTTGCCCCCTATGAAGGTACAATACCCGGTTGTAGATCTTCTATCATTCTGGTCTCCAGCCCAGTCAGCATCGCAGTAGCCCACTATCTCAGCGTTGTTGTTTTGTCCCATCCAAACTCCTTGGCCAGCTGCCCCTTTAAGGTATCTCAAGATCCGATCAATCATGTTCCAATGATGCACCTTAGGACTTTGCATGTGCTGCGATACCTGGTTCACAGAGAAACATATATCAGACCGTGTGATGGTTAAGTATATTAACTTACCCACAAATCTTATGGATTGATGTAGGTCTTCATAAGGTTGGTCTTCAAATTTCCATTCTCTTAAGGTTTTGTAGCCTTCCTCAAGGGGAGTTTTGCATGGTTTGGCTCCAAGCTTTCCACTCTCCTTAAGAAGATATAATGTATATTTCCTTTGAGACAAGAACAACCATTAGATGTTCTACAAACTTCAATGCCAAGAAAATAATTTAGTTCACCAAGATCCTTTATATCAAAAAAAGATTTAAGGTAGTCTTTAGTGTTTTGAATTTCTACCTGTTATCCCCTGTGATGATTATATCATCAACATAGATGAGGATGATTACTCTACCTTTTTGGCTATGAAGTGTAAACAAAGCATGGTCTCATTCGGATTTGGTGAATCTTCTAATGATTAGTGTGAAACTTAGCTTATGATACTAGGCTCTAGGGGATTTTTTAAGCCCATAGATTGCCTTTTTAAGCCTAAGAACCTTTCCTCGACTTATTGAGCTCTCAAGACCCGGTGGTGGTCGCATGTAAACTTATTCTTCCAATTCCCCTTGTAAGAATGCATTTTTCACGTCCATCTGCCACAAGTCCCAAGATAAGTTATTAGTTATGGCCATTAATACCCTTACCGTGTGAAGCTTAGCCACCGGGGCAAAGGTGTCAAGGTAGTCCTCTCCATATGTTTGAGTAAAGCCTCTAGCCACTAATCTTGCTTTGTGCCTTTCAATTTCGCCATTAGCCTTATAGTTAATGGTGAATACCCATTTTGAAGTCACAGCCTTTTTGCCTTTAGGTAGCTCCTCCTCTTTCCATGTTTGGTTGTTCATCATAGCTTTGAGTTCATTTTCTATAGCCTATCTCCAATGTTTGACCTCAATAGCTTCATTGTAAGACCTCAGTACTTGTTCTTGATCTATCTTACTTTGAAAGCTTGATGAATCTTGGGAAAGTTGGCCATGGAACATACTTTTTGAATAGGGTGAGTTACGATCTTACTATTATAGTAAACCCTTGTGTTCCTTCAATGTGATGGAGGATACTTGATCCTTGTGATTCTTCTCAAGATTGGTGGTTCTTGTTGTCCTTGATCTTGAGTTTGGTCCATTTGAACTCCCCCTTGTTCTTGAATAGGAGAATCTTGATCTCCCCCTTGATCATGAACCGGTGAGCCAGGATGATTTTGATCCTCATGTTCTTGATTTACACTATCATCTTGGTCACTTTTATTCCCCCCCCCCTTCATGATCAAGGTGGGATGTGTCTAAGTTGGTGTGGGGTGGAGCCGGTTGGGCAGTGTTTCTTGATGTAGATTCTTGGTTTGTGACCCCAAGGTTTTCCAAGAGAATCTTTATATTTTCTGTCCTATCCATATTTGATGTGGACAAGTCTTTCAAATTTTCCCAATTCTTCTCATCGTAGAAGCCTTTTGTTTCAATGAACTTGACTTCTCGTGAGACTAGTACTTTCCTTTCCAATGGATCATAGCACTTGTAGCCCTTTTGGTTTGCAGAGTATCCTAGAAACATTGCTTTGGTGCTCTTGGCATCAAGCTTACTTCTTTGATCTCCTGGCACAAACACAAAACAAACACAACCAAATACTTTTAGATGGCTAAGAGAGGGTTTATGTTTATTAAGTACTTCAAAGGGAAAGATGTCTTTAAGAGTTTTTGTTGGGGTTCTATTGATTAGATAGCATGCCAAAACCACTGCATCTCCCCAAAAGCGTTTTGGAACACTAGTATGGAACATCATGGACCGGGCTATCTCCATGAGATGCCTATTCTTCCTCTCGGCCACTCCGTTCTGTTGTAGAGTGTAAGGATAGCTAGTTTGATGGATGATACCATGCCTTGCTAGATGGTCTTTGAATTGATGACTTGTGTACTCACCTCCATTGTTGGATCTAAAAAACTTTATTTTGGCATTAAAATGATTAGTCACATATGATTGGAAGTTTGTAAATGCTTCAAAGACCCTATTTTTGATGGTAACAAGGTAAGCCATGTATACTTAGACTTCTCATCTATAAATGTGACAAAATATTTATGATTTTTTCTAGACATGCAAGGTGAGGTCAATAAATCGGAATGAATGAGATCAAAGCAATTGTCATAGATGGAATTCGACTTAGGAAAGATAGATTTGCAATGTTTACCCAAAATACAAGCCTCGTCTAGCATGCCATAAAATATCACTAGATGGTTCAACATGAGAATTAAAAACAATAGATAAAAGAGATAGAGTAGGAGAATTCTTGAAGCCTTAAAGTATATAGAGCTCATCTTTAGTTCCCCCTTTACGAAGTAATCCTTGTGTCTTAATATCCTGAAACCAAACTTCATTAGGCCCAAATGTAACATTACATATCAAGTCATTAGTTATGCGCTTGATGGAAATAAGATTAGAAGTAAAGGAAGGCATATAAAACGCTCTAGACTTCTTGTTAAACAAGTTTAAGTTCCCTACTCCCCTAATGGGAATTTTATCACCATTTGCAATTATTACGTTTCCTAAGGCAGGTTCTATGTCTTCTATCAATTTTACATTTGCAATCATGTGGTGTGAAGCACCCGAGTCTAGGACTAAGAAATCATTAGTGTATTGAGCATTAAGAGAGGTTCCTACAACATTACCCACAACTTTACCAGATTTGGTGACCTCTATTAAGGCCTTGATGAGGGCATCAAAGTCACTTTTTCTCACATAGTCCTCATTGGTAGTTGTTGATGTTGCCTTGTACGAGACTATAGCCTTTGAGTTGCTAGCTTCCTCGGTTGTTTGACTCGAGCTTCCCTTATCATTTCCTTGGATTTCTTGAGCCAAATTTGACCTTGGTCCATTAAGCTTGCCTCCAATCCTTGCTAGTCTTAAGTATGGGTGAAGAAACCAGCACTTGTCCTTTGAATGCCCTTTCTTTTTGCAATGCTCACATATCATAGCTGGCTTCTTGTCCTCTGCCTTATGGAATCCTTGACTCGCGGTCGCTACAACTCCAATGTTGGCCATAACTAAGAGAATGAGAGATTAAGAGGAAGTATGAACGGTAAAGCAGCTTTTTGCTCTAATACCATGAAAGTTTGGGAGAATATCAAGCTCTATCCATGGCGGATTAAGCTCAAGAACAAGAGAGAGAGTGAAAGTTTTGAGGAAATCTCTCTTTCTTAAAGTAGAAATGCGGCCCATACAATGATTATATAGGTGATCCTAGACAAACCTAGGATCTCCCTTAAAATGGTAAAGAAAAATTTACATAAGGTGAAAAGCTGAGTAAAAGCAAAAAGCAGCTCGAAACAGCGTGAACGGACCAGGAGGGGACCATTAGGATGTGTGTCATGAATGAATTTAGACGCAAAAGTGGATTCTCGGCCAAAGAGTGCTCAGCGGCTATTTCCTTACTTCTAGAAGCATCCTTATCCAAAATAGCTCGAGCAAGTCTGGTTTGGTGGATAAACCGTTGGTTTTGGCCGAGGATCCCTTTTTGATAAGTTTCTCAATGGTTCTCGAGACAATGCACACTATCGGCTCGATACTTTGTTCTGCGGTTTGATTCTGCGCATCTTTCTGCTTCAGACTGATCCTTCATCCTATAGCTCGATCCTCCGCATTACTTGCTTGATCCTCCCCATGGCTTGGCTCGATAATACGCATTGTCCACTTGGCCATATTTCCAGACACGTGCATGGCCCGATAACTTGTATTCCACGTTTCTTCCTTCCCGCACACGCTAACTCTCCATAATGCATGTTTTCCTTCCTGGCTCGATATCTTGTGCATTGTTGGCCTGTTTTCACGCATAGTTGACGAGTCTTCATCCGACTTGGCCTAGTTTCTGGCCAAGTCGTATTTTCTCCATTTCTTTTGGCCTCTCTCAATATTTTCTCATCCTTATACTTTCCTGAACCTTTTCTTTGCCACTTCTTAAGTCTTGGTCGATGATGCCCAAAACTTAACAGGCCGAAATCTCTTCTAGAATCGTAAGTGGGCCATTATCTTGTTTTAGGCCTCGTTGGGCCATTTTATGGTTTATGTGATTTTTACGATTCTTATTGGAGAACCAGTCTTTCGTACGATAATACGATAGAAACCCTGCAAAGCGATATAATCGACCGTATAGGTGAGAAAACATTGGCGTATAAGTAATCCTTTATTGTTTCTTACGATTTATAAACACGGACATGTCCTTTTGACCATTCTGAAGAATGACTGTTTTAATCGTATTGTTAAGATAATCTTCAATGTTTTGGCAAACCATTAACATTTTATATAGTTAATTTTCGAGTCGTTTTGGAGAAAAAATGATGCATTTTAGAGTAAATCGGAAGAATTTGGCTAAGTGGCGAAAGAAAGAGAACGATTGATCCCTACTGGATCGATCAGGCACCATCTACGAACAATAAGACCGATCGATCTCTACTGGATCGATCGGGAATTTCCTCCATTGAAGTCTTGCACTATCCATACTTCATCTGCAAAACAACAGACAAACAAGCTATAACAAGAGCCTAAGCTCTTAACGTTAGAAAAAACTAGAACAAATCTAGTAAAGACCTCACAACAAGGTACGATGGAACAATCTAGAACGAAGCTAGTAAAGACCTCAATACAACTTAAGATAGGTGCACCATAGAAGTGACTAAATTGATCTACTTCTAAGGACATGAGTGAAACTACGAGCAAATAACCTCCAATATATATCTAAGGTAATTTCACTGAAAAAATCTGAAACAAAGGTTTAATAGTCAACTCTACATAAGATCCTACTTCTATCTCATAATTACTTTGCCCAGATAACCAAAGATCCAAGAAGGAATAACTTAAGGAAACTCGAACATGTAATTCATACCTGAACAAACATAATCTGTTCACCGAGCTAACTAAATGTAATAAACCTCTAATGCAAGAGTAGCATACGACAGTTTAGAAAAATTCTTGCTCCAGTCAGCTGCTTCGAAAAACTAGAATGTAGAAACTGCACATAGCAATAAAGGCTCGCAAAATAGCGAGAAAGAAGTACCATGATATCTAATCCCAGGATTGAAACCAGCAAAGAGATGCTTCCAGAGCTTGGTCTAGAGTATGCAACAAGGTAAAATGCCATCGATGAGACTCATTGAAAATTAGGCTAAAGAGGAAGCCGCTAAGATCCGGTTGAAACCAGGAATTGACAGGACTAGTCGTAAGATCTGTGACTTGACAGAACTTGTCTCGAGTAGAGTCATAGATCCAAGACTCCGGAAAGAAGTAGATTTGAAACAGTGCAGTTGTTGAAGGTTTAAAAAACTTTGTCCTGCACCATAAAGGGACACCACTAGTCCCATCCACGAAGACCCACGTCGGAGAAGCTCCACCCTCCGTCTCAGGCTAACTCCAGAGTTAGGTGATACCGCACTCACTTTCAAAACCACAAGATATTGAGAGGAGAGAAAATTGTTACTGGAGCAAGAGATTGTAACCACCAGGGCAAAGCCACACTGCGAGGAGGTGGATCCACCGCAAGGAAGCACGCTAGTTGAGAGAAGACCAGTCTTCATCTTCAGTAGTACAAAGCAAAAGAAAGGTCAAACAGAGAGAATCGACAAACTAAAACGAAGAGAGAGAGCCGAAGGACTGACCCGACGTCAGCCGGAGCCGATGCCGGCAGCGGCAGAAGCTGAAGAAGAGATCTCCTCGATATTTGTGTCATAGAAAAATGGCTAGGGTTTTCTTCTACTATGTATTCTTTGTTAGTTCTGTGTTTTCGGCTGCTAAGATGTTTAGAAACATTGCCCTATTTTAAGAATTCTTGTAGTACCCTCTTATAATAGCACAGAGCACTATGCAAAAATATATAATGATTTTGTTAGTTGTGGAGATAGATATTTTTTTAAGAAATTCAGAAGTTGATCATCTAATTGTTTTTGAATATAGCAATTTTATTAAATATGTGATTAGTTGGACAAAGATGGTCAGATCAAATGGAAACGACACTAGTTGTAGAAAATACAAAACATTTAGCATAAGTAGTTCGTAAGATGATGCAGCCGGAAGCTCATGTTTTGGTCGACCCAATTCCACCACGACCCGAACGGCTTCCGTGTGAAAAACTTCGGTATACCGGCATTTTCCTTACACTTCTTAATCTGCCTGTTAATAAAGAAACAATTTTTATTCAATATTCTTTGTCAATGAAATTAATTAAACTCAAAAAGAAAAGTTACAAATTGTAGCTACCGAGAAATGATGCAATCAAAAAGTTTTAACTGATCTTTAAGATTGGGTTTGAAAAATTATACCAATTATAAAATATTTGTTCTTACATGAAATTATACTAGGCAAATAGATTCGTCTTCAGAAAAGAAGAAGATTTTTTCTTATATCATATAAATTTGTATGATAATTATACTACGCAAAAAGATCTGTTCTTATATAAAAATTGTACTATACTATTATATCATATAAGTTATACTATGCTAAAAGATTTGTTCATATATAAAAATTATATAACATTATAAAGATTGATTTAATATGAAAACTATATTTATCGTTACTTTATCGACGAGACCAAACAAAATAAAGTAAAGCGACATAAGTTGACTCACCGAGTGGAAAAGCTGAGACGGAAGAGTTCTCAGAGGATGAAGATAAAAGCAAGAACATTATTGATAAGCAAACACATATTTTAGCAATAATACCACTTCCTCTTCTATCATCAATCAACATAATTAGAACTTATTATCTTCTTCTTCAAATGAATCATAACCAGCAACCATAATAATATGGGTCTTATACACAAATCTTTGGCCTGAATTAAAACCAAAGTCTTCTAATGAGAACAAGTTATGTCAATTGAAGGTCAATGGACACTAGTTGACGATTATTTCTACGTAATTCTGTTACGAATGTGATTGGCGGAAACAAGTATGTAAAGTCAAGGTCAATGGACACTAATAGACGAATATATATTCTAACTAATTCTTTTACGAGCGTGATTGGCCAAAACAAGTTGTGTCTAAGTCTAGGTCAATGTACATTGTTTTAGGATTGTATATTATCAATGTAGAAATGAAAATAGAGATTTTTTCGATGTCTTTTACTATTTACGAAAATAAAACAGTTGTGTGTCTAATTTTTGATCTTTTGTTTAATATTTTATCTAAAAGTTAGTTGATTTTAATTATTTACTACTTATTGGATAATTTTAACATAAATAAAGTATATTTGTATAGAAGTTATTATTGTTTTGGATATTTATTGAATTTGAATGTGAAAACCGGATATCCGCAAATATGCGCTAATATCTGTAAAATTTCTGGATATCCGTACGTCCGGATATCCGTGTTTTTAGGAGCAAAGCAAATCGATAAATTAGATATCCATCAAAAACAAAGCAAATAACAAATATTAAATTATTACGACTGATCCGCTACGTGCCTATGATGACTATGAATTTTCATGGATTTTACTTATCAATTAGCATCGATTATGAGGTCTAAAAGCATGCATACATCACATTTANAGTTGATTTCACTAAGTTTAGGATTTTTAGGAATTTTGCATAAGAATTTGCATATGCACGCATTTTGGAGGTTCTTCAGGACTTTCTGGAGTTTTTGGGAAGGATTTGAGAAATTTTAGAAAAGCAGCACTTGACGTTGAATGGAGCAGCACTCATCACTCAGCATGGAATGGACTGAACTTAC
>OVBE01001667.1:0-35014 GCA_900406425.1 Iberis pinnata
TACATTCCCATTATGGATTGACAAACCCATCTACACTACAACGATGGGTGATTGATAGCCAATAGGACCTTAAAATCCTATTATCAATTTGGCGTCATTGCCATTTGGGATTTATAACTACATTATGGATTTTGGATCTTTTCAGATCAAGCCTCTTTTTCATTTTTACTTACCAGTCTACCTTTGTTTGCTTTTTTTCAGCTACCTGCCTAGCAGTGTATGAACCTGAGAAGAAGAGGCCCAACTGACTTGCTTCCACTCGTTGACGACATAAGAGCTCTTGAATGAGAACACTCTTGGGCAAAACGTGAACACAAACATGCGGAACACTTGAGAAGGTTAAACTTACAAATGGTAGACAACGTTGACAGAGAAACCCATAACACCATATGTGCTGGTGACAACCCCAACACTCACACCATCAAACATGGTATCAACCCACCTGCAGTTCAGAAAAAACAGCTTCGAGATCAAGCATAGTCTCATTGCAATGGTGCAGAGCAACAAGTTCCATGGCTTACCAATGGAGGATCCACTGGAGCACTTGGACGAGTTTGACAGATTCTGCACTCTCACCAAGATTAATGGTGTGAGTGAGGATGCATTCAAGCTACGTCTCTTTCCCTTCTCTTTGGGTGATAAAGCTCGTCAATGGGAAAGATCCCTTCCTCGGAATTCCATCACCTCCTGGAAAGACTGCAAGAAGTCATTTCTTGCAAAATTCTTCTCAAACTCAAGAACAGCTAGACTTCGCAATGAAATATTTGGTTTTCCATAGAGGAATGTTGAGACATTTTGTGAAGCTTGGGAAAGGTTCAAGGGGTACACGTTGCAATGCCCACACCATGGATTCAACAATGCATCCCTCCTTAGTACTCTCTATAGAGGTGCTCTCCCAAAGATCAGGATGTTACTTGATACAGCAAGCAATGGGAGCTTCTTGAACCAAGCTGATGTTGGTTGGGAGTTAGTGGAGAACTTAGCACAATCCGAAGGCAATTACATTGACGACTATCATAGCACTCCATGGGGCAGAAATGCTTCTGGTGCAAAAACACAGAGGGAAATCAAAGCTCTGAATGAGAAGATGGATAAGTTACTCCTTGCACAACAACATCAAGTTCACTTCATACGTGCGCATCGCATGTTCAGATCCAAGGTGGGATGGCTGCTCAACAAGAGGAGATTAGTTACATTCAGAACCAAAGGGACTACTACAACAGGTTTGTCAACCACAACAACAATGTCGCCCATCCTCAAGATCCAGTTTATCCACCCCACTATCAACAACAAGCTAAGCCCTTCATCAACTATGCTCAAAATCGTGGTTTCCTTCAAAATCTGCAACCACAAGGTAGTTTTCAACAACAGCAGCAAGTTGGTGTTCCTCCAGGTTTCCCCACCAAGAAACCTTCTGCTGCACCTTTAAAGGTTGAAGCAATGCTACAGCAACTTCTACAAGGTCAGGCTAACAACGCTATGGAAACTTCAAAACAACTTGCTGAATTGAAGATCGATATTGCTTGCTCATACAATGACCTCTATCAAAAGTTTGACACTCTAAACTCAAGGGTTACTGCTTTGGAGAGCAAATCTGCTTTCACTTCTGTTTCTACTCCTACCATAAATGGACAACATCCTAGCAAATCAATAGGGCACCCGAAGGAGTATGCACATATCAATGCTATCTTCTTAGGCAGTACCCCTGAATTTTCTTCTCACCCTTGTCCTACTCACATCACTGAGGAAATTGTTGCTCAAGTTTGGGGGGGGGGGGGNGGGGATTCGAGCCTACATTAAGATGAAAATGCAGATTTTGAGAAGACTGATTCCTTGACATGGACGAACCCAGAGTTAGCTACCAAAGTCAAGTATGGTCTTGGTGAAAAGCTATCTGCTTCAAAGCAGAGAGAAACACCCTTTGTTCCACCACCTTATATTCCAAAGTTGCCATACCCATCAAGGTTCAAGAAGGAGAAAATAGAGAAGTATCCAACAATCTTTGAAAAGTACAAGAAGGATAGTGAAACACAAGGAGTGTTGGTATCAAATGATTAATGCAATGCCTTAATAGCAGAGAAGCAAGAAGATCCTTGTTCATTCACTCTACCATGCTCACTAAGCTCCCTGACCTTCAACAAATGCCTATAATATTTAGGGGCATTTATTAACTTGATGCCTCTCTCCACCGCCAAGACGCTGGGATTCAACAAATTTAAAGCTTCTAATATAACTCTGTTGTTGGCAGATAGATCCATTAGGCATCCTATTAGTACTCTGGAAAATTTACCCATCAAGATTGGGAGTGTAGAGATACCCACAGACTTTATGGTGTTGGATATGGACAAGGAACCAAAGGATCCACTAATCTTGGGAAGACCATTCTTAGCTACGGTTGGAGTTGTTATCAACGTTAAGAAAGGCAATATCAGGTTGAACATAGGGAACAGTCCAAATATGATCTTCAATATCAAGGAAAAAAAAGAAGCCTAAAATCCAAGGTACGCTATTCTCAATCAAGGAGATGAATGAGGAAAATCATGAGGACGGGTACTCATGCAGTGATTCACTGGATTATGATCTTATAAAGGACCCAAACAAGATTTCAGAGCATACAAAATCATTTGGGGTTGTCAAGGAACCAGATGCAAGAGTTCCTACAGAGGTAAAGGAAACCATAAAACTAAGGGTAGCAACTAACCAGAGCAAACTTCCAATTTCAGAAGAAGGAAATTCTAAGCTCAAGCACCAACTTGTGCACATCTCACCTCAGAAGCCCACTTCGGGCATAACCTTCTCTGAAAATGGTTTTGAGTTTCACACTCCAACAACATGCCTCAAGAAATGTGACCAAGTGGTTCTGCTCAACCCGATGCTCAAGCAATGTCAAAGGAATACAAACCTAAAATACCTCAAAAGCTTCATAAACAAGGAGATTATGTCTGATGGAGCAATCATGCTTGCTATGGAACCTTATAAGGGGTTGAAAGTGAACTGCCAAGTCAACCCAAACAATGGTAGTTGGATGAGGCCAGAAAGAAAACCTGGTGAAAAGACCTCAGTTCTCCTTGGAGGACTGTCTCAGGGTCACTAGAGTCTAAACAGGAAGTCAAGCTTAGTGACTTTAAACAAGCTCACTTGGGAGGAAGTCCCATGTCTATCCTTGTATATATTTAAATTTTAATTGCTTTTTAGTTTCAGTACTTAATTTAATGCATTTTAATTTTCTTGTGGTTTTGGTGTCTTAGGTACCTAGGGGATACATTTTGGACTTTGCAATTGAGTAGAAGATGAGAAGTGCATAGCTTGGACCTCTTTGGTCATGCCAAGAGCTTTGGATCGATTAACCCCTTCAACCACCTCAACTACTTCAACACCATCAAGAAGTCCAGCTGCAACAGCAAGAAGCACCTGGTGCAAATCTAATGTATACTGAGGAAACAATAAATAAACACCTTGACAACGTATTCTACGCTCCTAACTGAGGTCCACCCGAACCCAATCCTTCATTGTATAATCCGTCAAGTGTGCTTTAATTTTTGTTTGCTGCTTTTGATTGTTCTGTGTGCTTCAATTACGCTTTTAAAGTGTGTTTATGCTTTTTCACTATCCATCCATCTCTTGAGTCCAAACTTGAACTTGGTTTATACAGAGACTGTGTAATGCAGGTTTGGGAGATGATTCAAGGGAAGCTATCTAATGAACTTTTCTTGTTTGTTCCTTTGTCTCCAACTTTGCATAACATCTACATAGCATCTAAGGCATAGAAAAAGTATAAAAATCTTAAATAAATTTTGAAAATTATTTTTCAAAAACAGAGTGTCACTATAGTTGCATTTCATGTAGTTGCATATAGGATGTTAAAACTTCATGTAGGTTGTTCATTTGCATTTGCATAGGGAACTAGGAAGGTGATAACCTTGTAAGTATGATGTTTTCTCAGAAAATGTTAGTGCCTTGGTTATTAGTTTTCTAATGCATCTTGAACTAGCCTGAAGTAAAATTGCACCTTGCTTGGAATGTGAACTTGAATGATCATTTATCTCCTGAAGCATGTTGTGATTTGAAGTTTGCTCATATCTATTAGAACCTAAATTTGAATGCTTAATTATCATGTTTGTGTGTTGGATATGAACTCATGGATCACATATACATATTTGGGGTTTCTTCTACCTTTTACCACTCTTGTTAACCCAAGTATAATTCCCACCTTTGAACCTTACCTTCTTTCAAACTCTGAATTTACTACTGAGTGGCAGGTCTTTTATGGAATGAGCTTGGTAGAAAGTGTTAGGTTCGAACTGACAGGAATACGGTCTCATGTAGTTCTAGTCCATGCCTTTTGGACTAGATAGGACTAGGTGGGATTCGATTTCAATGTTGGTTTTGGGTGGAATCAAATGAAAGGGTATTGGTAGTTGGTAACAATGGGAAGTGTTAAGCAAAGAACCTTAGGAGATGAAAAGAAAAAGAATCAGAACATGCTTGTAGAAAGTTTGGGGGAATTTTAATATGAAAAAGAAGTATGACTAGTGCAGAATAAAAAGAAACATATAACAATGAATGCAAAAGGGTAAAACCCAAAAAGATAGTGCAAGTAAGGAGGTCAATAGCCATTAAGTGTTTAAGTAAGGAAGTTCCTGAAACATCTAGCAGCATATAAGAAAGAAGTCTCTCCTAAGGGTAACAAAGAAAGAATGAAAAAAATGGGAATGTAAATGGGTATGATCACTCTGAAGTTTCAAAAGGGTAGAACTAGGACGCATCTCTGGGTATAATTAGGAAACTTATGTTTCATTAGCATTGGGTAGATGAGGTTCTATTTCTGTATGCATCTAAGTGTTCTTACCTTTAGCCTTCTACTAAAGCTCATCCCCTTTTTGAGAGAACCCTTGTTCTGAATTACTAATCCACTGCATGAAGGGGTCATCTTTACTCCTTAACCCGTCCTTGACCAAATGAGTTCATTGAAAGCAGATGACTTGATCAATGGTTCCTGGTTAATGAATGTTAAAGGGAAAAACGAATTTGAATGCATTGTGAAAGTTGGAATTGGTCTGTGATGAACTCTGATGAGTATGGCTAACGTTTTTAAGTAGGATGAACTTAGGATTGCATTCTAGAGCTAGTACCCAGGACATTAACATTACATGTGTTTGCAGCATGTTTTGGTTCTGAGTTCCCATTTTCAAACTTCTCTTTCAAGCTTCAGAATTACTTGCTTGAGGGCAAGCAAGAATTTAGTTTGGGGGAGTTGATAACTCTCAATTATTATGGACCATCACTCAAACTGGATTGATCTCAACTTGTCAACATTAACCTTGGATTGATCTCAAGAAGGACCAGCACTTAACATGGAATGGCACTCAACTGGATCTATCTCAGCACTCAACTGGATCTATCTTAGGACCAAAACTGGATCTATCTCCACCTTGCCTGGATCTATCTCAGGACCAAAACTGGATCTATCTCCACCTTACCTGGATCTGTCTCAGGACCAAAACTGGATCTATCTCCACCTTGCCTGGATTTATCTCAGGACCGAAACTGGATCTATCTCAACTTGTACCTGGATTGATCTCACCTTGCCCAAGCTGCAGCACCTGGATCGATCTCCTCTCTACCAGATCGATCCCACCTTCACGTCCTGCCTGGATCGATCTCAGCTTCACCGAAGATTGATCTCTTCTTAAACACATGGATCGATCATAGATCGATCCACGCTCACCTAGATCGATCTTGGATATATCTCAGCAACATCTGGATCGATATCTCTCTCTTGAGGAAACTCATGAACCCTCTGAAACATAAGGAAGTGAAATGAACGGAAGCAAGGGAAAGAAGGAAGCAAGAATGGATCTATGACGACCAAGGCTGGATCGATCTCAGCAGCTCCTGGATCGATCTCAGCAGATCCTAAATCGATCTCAGCAAGCTCCTTGATCGATCTCAGCAGCTCCTGGATCGATCTCACTCAAGCAACCTTGGATCCTTCTCAGCAAGCTCCTGGATCGATCCCATTCTCAGACGCACCTCACCTGGATCAATCCCAACAATTACGTCCAAGCTCTCAATACTTTAGATCGATCATGCACTAACTCAAGCTCCGACCCGACCAACTCAATTTCAGATAGCACCTAAACCAAGGCCCAAGATCCAAGACAATGATTAGCATTTTGTATTTAGTGCGAATTAGGGCTTTTCTTTGAACACTATAAAAGCCCTAATACGCCTCCATTTGCAACAAGTTTTAGTTTTTCTTTTCTTTTTAGGTTTTGTACTAGGTTTTCATTTTCTTTAAGTTGTTCTTGATGTTCTTGGTGTAAAAACCATTTTTTCTTTCAAGTCTTTAGTTATTCTTCTGATTTTCTTTAGTTTCCTTGCTTAGCTTTACCCTGTTGCTTATCTGATGCATGCTGATTTATGTTTTAAGCTTTAATCTCTTATTTTAGCTTTACTGTTTCATTGTTGTTCTTCATTTCTGGGTTTATGTTCTTGATGTTCTTCATATGTTTTTCCTAGATCTGCATGTTTAGCCTTAAGGTTATGTTTGTTGTTTCATCTGCTTCTACTCCCATGAGTAATGAGTAGTCATCCAAGTTCCTGAGGATGGACGTATATTAAGGTTGATGTTCTGGGTTTGCTTAGGTACCTAAGTTTATTGTTCTAGATCCTTTTTGTGCCTCCTCGGCTTAATGCTGATTGTACTTCTACCTGGAAGGGACAATGACCCGTTGGTAGGCCCTTCAACACTGGAAGGTGAGTCATTGAAGGTGACCGGACCGAGGGGGTTTCAGAGATTTTTTCCCCTTTTCTGTTAATAGATGTGGGAAACGAGTTAGCTAGAATAGTAGTGGTTAATGTCTGCTAGGTAGTCATCGTCTATGACGGCAGTTGAGTCTGTGATTGCTTTGTTTGAGATTGGTTGCCAAGGAATTGGAATTGATTGTATGTATAGCTACTGTCTAGGGGTCAGCTCATTGTTTGAGGTATGTTAGGTACTTAGGTAGCCCAGGATGGATTCCTAAGTCAGTTACCTTTTGTCCTCAGGAACTGCTTTACATTGCTTGCACCTTTTACCCTTTCTTGCTGTTACTCTGTTTTGTATTTAAGTGTTTCATGCTTCTTACTATTTTATGCTTTTTATGTTCATTTGCACTTAGGACCTTTTAGCAACAAACCTCCTTTTAACATTTAGCTTGACTTTAAAGCATCCATTACATCCACATTGCTTTGTACATTCCCATTAGATTGACAAACCCCATCTACACTACAATGATGGGTGATTGATACCCAATAGAAACTTAAAATCCTATTATCAATCTTTGTTCACTTCCTTAGCTTCATTCGAGACTTCACAAACTTCGTTGAAAGGGAGAGAGAGATCGATCCAAGTAAAGGTGGAGATCGATCCCTGCTTAGGTGGAATCGATCTGAGATCGATCTGAAGTGGCCAGAAGATCGATCTGAAGTGGCCAGGAGATCGATTGCTGAGATCGATCTAGAGTGTTATTGTTGGGATCGATCCTGCATTGATGTAGAAGTGGTTGAGATTGATCTGTGCATGTGCTGAGATCGATCCTACCTTGGTTCTAAGGTAGATCCAGTCCATTCCATGTTGAGTGTTGCTCCATTCCAGGTTGAGTGCTACTTTTCTGAATTCTCACAAAACCTCCCTTTTCAGGTTCTGCACCCTTCTTCAGGGTCTGCACCTCTTTCAGGTTATGCACCCTTCTTCAGGGTTTGCACCCTTCTTCAGGTTCCTGCACCCTTCTTCAGGGTCTGCACCTCTTTCAAGTTTTGCACCCTTTTTTAGGGTTTGCACCCTTCTTCAAGTTTTGCACCCTTCTTCAGGGTCTTGCACCCTTCTTCTAGGTCTTGCACCCTTTTTCAGGTTCTTGCCCAAATTTGCACTTATGTTATGAAAACTCCTAAAAGTCCTGAAAATTCTCCAAAAATGTGTGCATATGCGAATAGTAATGCAAAAGCCCTAAAAATCACAAACTTGCTGAAAACAACTATAAATATGATATATGCACACCTAAAGACCTCAAAATTTATGTTAAATGACTTCTAAAAACCATGAAAATTCAGTCATCACAACCGTAGCCCAATATTGATGATTAAACCGAGTAGTAAATTCATCAGGTCTCGAAGCCTTCGCCGCACCAATTGCAAACAAAGCCTCTTTTATTTCTGTTGGATGCACTAGTTGGGTTGAGTTGTGATTCATTTCCAAAGTGACAACCGTTGGCATCAAATCAATAACTGATTGTGAATTTATAATGTCTGGACTCGAAAACAAATCCATCAAATAATTCTGAGCTAAAACATCAAAACGTCGGTTACCATTTACTATTTCTCTAGTTTCAGTCTGGAGATAAAGTATGTGGTTTCTCGCTTGTTAGTTTTTTGTGACAGCATGATAAAACTTCGTATGAAGATCCCTTCATTTCAACCATTGATTACTGATTTTTTGATGCAAATACTCTTCCCCGCGATAATAATCAGTAGCTAATTCCTTTTGAAGCATATGAACGGTTTTATTTGAAGTAGCAGAGTTCGTTAAAGCGTCATTAATGGCTTGACGAAGTGATAGAATCTGACGTTGCAAATTTTGATTGTGACATGTACGCCAAAGTGCTATTTCTTTCAGACAATTTGCAACACAATCCATAACCGAGAGATCATGAAGAAGGTCAGTGAAATTCCAGCCTCGGTTGATAACATCCTAAAATCCCGCTTGTGTCCGAAATGACTATCATATCAGAATGGTTTGAACTCCGTCTCAATATATTTACGGATGTGAATAATTTTCGGTCGGTGATCCGATTTTACCATATCGAGGTAAGTAGTAGTATATACTGGAAACATTGCAGACCTTTCTTTATTAAACATTACATGATCTATCCAACTTTAAATAGTATATGATCATCTTTTCCCAATCCAAATCATATTTTTCCATAATGGGGAAAATCTCGAATTTTACACACCCGAACCATGGTCTGAAAATCCACTAAACTCCACGTTCTTGTGGTTGACCACCGCGACTTTCATGTGGGCATAAAATTTTATTAAAATCCCCATGGAGTAGTAGCCAAGGACCATCCCGGATTATAGAAATGCGTTGTAATTTTTCCCATATAATATGTCAGAATTGTCGATTTGGATAACCATAGACAAAGGAATAGTCGAAATAACCTTCTTCATTAGATACTTTACAACCGATCATGTGATTATCCATAGAAATTAGAGAAACCCTTACATTACTATTCCAAAGCAAAGCTAAACCCCCACCTAACCTCATCGGTTTTACACATTGAACAGAATCAAACTTTAATCTACTTGCAAACATCATCTGGATTCTTCGTCTCGATCAGAAAGAGTATCTCCAAAAAATATTTTTGATTTATTCCTTTAAGGCGTTGAACTACCATGAACTCTTTTAAAACACGGCAGTAACAAAAGACCGTATACATGGCGCCTCCGGTGGGTTTGGGCCCACCGCTCCCTTTGCTTGAGTTTTGTTAATGTGGATATCCATGTAACACATACTTCGTGATGTACTAACAGTTTCAGATTATTGATCCGCCCAATTACGCATTTCATTTGAATCCACAAGGCGGCACTTTCTCTTAAAAAAAACACCTCTTGGCACTCTTCATTTTCAAAAATGTGACGAAACTCTGATTTTCCATCACTTGATCCAGTTCGGAAAAAGTTTGGATGACTCATCATTGGAGGAGATAACGGAGGTGGTGGAGGAGGAGACTCCATACTCCGCTTCTTACTTTGAGTCGAGGCAGTGTGTGATGTCACCGAAGGCAGTGATGGTGGAGTCGGGGAGTTAGGGATCAGCTTTAGTTTTCTCCTCCTCTGGATATTCATCTACATCTGGGTCTTCGCCACCATCATCAGAATGAGGAGACGGAGGCGGAGCATCTTCCACCATAGGACAATCGGCTTAGTCATGGCACAAAGAACTGCATTTAAACAAAAATTACGCAACTTTTCATACTGTAACTTCAGTATGACCGGATCTGCACAAAAGTGAAAAAACATTGGAATTGCAAAGAAGTGTCTAAATGACAAAGCAATTTCACCATAACATAATTGGCAGAATGGCCACCACCATCTATGAAATCAGTTTCGATAAAGAAACCCAAATTGTGACTGATTCGAGTGACCATATCCAATGTTAAAAACTGCATCGGAATTACCTGTATTTGCACCCAAAAAGGAATTGTTTTGAGATCATCCTCCATGTGATTGTAGGCCCATCTATTAGTGGTGATCATCCACTCATTGGATGACCACCGAACTTTCGAATCACTCCATTCAATGCTTTTTTAGATTGGAAAACATTTTGAGTATACATTTTTCACAAAAATTGTAGTTTTATAGAAAAAATTTTGTTTCAAAAAGATTTTTGTTCACGTTTATCAATGCAAAAATGTAATTGCATATATTGTTTATGAATTTTCATATTTTACCGAATATTTTTTATTAGTTAAATTAATTTTAGTTAATGATATTTTATCAAATAAAAACATTATTTAAAATTTTATAATATCTTAATTAGTGTTCATTATTAACTTTAAATTACAATATTTTTAAATGAAGTGTTTAAATTACGATTTTTCTGATGATAGACGAAACGAATAACCTCTGTCTCTCTCACTAACCCTAGCGCCGCTTCTTAGTTTACAGTTTCAGAACCGGCGTCCGGTGGCTCACCTAGCGCTGCCGCTGGTTCCACCTCTATTAGCTTTCTTTTGTTTCTCTTCGGTGTAGATCTGCTAGGGTTAGAGTATCGCGAGATTCCTTTCAGAGTGTGGATCAGAGGTGGTAGATAGGCGGGAGATTTATCATCGGTGATGACTCGTGTGCTTCGCCGGTTTTGCTTCCGCTGTCCTCTCCGTCTTCTTCCTCCGTATGCCTGACAACCTATCCTATCTCCGGCGTTGGCGGTCTCCGGAAGCTTGGGTCGTGGCTGCTTGGTGTCGGTGGTCTTCGCGCCGGAATCAGTCCATCTTAGAAAGCCTGGTGGTTTCCTCTTCGTATGGGTAAGGGCAGGGTTTGTTTTCTTCAGGATGGAGAGTGTCTGGGATCTTTAGTCTCTGTTGGTTAAGTGTGTTTTCCCTTGTTTCCTAGTATTGGTGTCTGCTTAGTTATATGTCTCTAGCTTTGTCAAGGTTTAGGCTTCTTTGCTTGCGAGCTCGGTTTTGTTTGCGTAGTGGCTGGTTTGGTTTCGCAGTTTGAAGTAGTATAGTTATCCTTTCTCTGTTTTTCTTCTTTTCATTGTCGTCCTCGCATCATTGGCTCTGTTGTGGTCTATCTCTATTGGTTGGGTCATCGTGTATCTAGGCGGTTTTCGGGCATTTCCTAACTCTTGAGTTAGTTAATTTCCGCTTAGTAGCATTTCCTTGTCTCTACTTTTGCAGAAAAGTCCGATATCTATCTTTCTTTGGGTTCCTTTTTCTTGGCTTTTGTCGTCTTCTCAGTCAAAGCCTCTCAGTATGGCGGGGCATTTGGGTAGGGTTTCGTTGGTCTAAGTTTTTGGTTGCTCGTTTAGTCTTTGTTCGGGTCTCGGCTCGTCAGATTGATCTTCCCGACCCTTAGGCTTAGTTTCTAGAGCGGTTCCTTCCTGTTTATTTGTTCGCCCTCTGCTGTTAGGATCCCCTGCTCTTTCGTTCTCGAGGTAGGCTTCCTTGGAATAGGAAGTGCTCTAGTTGTAATGGACCGTTCTTTCAAGGTCATTGTATCTGGCTTTGTCCCTTTCAGAGAAAGTTTCCAGGCGTCCTCTCATGCGAATCGTCATAAGTTGTTTTTTTTAGTTTTCATGTACTTTTTCCTCGATATGCCGAGTCGTATTTTGTATGTTTTCTCATCTTTAATATATATCGGTTTTCTATGTGAAAAAAAAAAGCCGAAACTAATAAAACACGAGCTATCAGTACAAGTCATTCGGTTTCAAAAAATCAGTATCTGTTGGCATTTTTTAAAAAAAACGAGCTTTGACTTATGTTTAAAGTGCCCACTAATCGCGTCGTCGCATTCACACTCATAATTAATTTGTTGACTTGTATGGCCAATTGGTGAGACGATAATCGTTTTTCGTTTAGGGAATATGTTAAATATGATAATCTTTTTGAATTTCACGAGCTCACCTGTTGATTAGATAAGTAGAGAAATGGGTTAGAGAATGAATACTTATTAATTTAACTCCATTGTTTATAATTGATATATATATATATATTATATATTACATCGATACTAATAAATGTAACAAACTCCAACATTATCAATACTAACATCATTAGTATTTGCAATCGCAATACCTTACCATCAATTATAATAATCAATACACACATTCGTAACAATTATTTAAAACTATACAAATTATATATTTACATCACCATTTATGGAATCAAGTAAATGTTAGACTTTTTTCCATCGATTATAACTGGTACAGATCCCCTAATTTATGAGTCTATACAACCATTATATTTCTTTATTAAGCTTTACTCTTAACAAATCCTATCGAGCTTAGTATTCTGCAAATACTCTCGCGACATTAGAAGCGGGGTATTTATTGGAACTGTTTTTTTATGTATTTGTATTTTTCTCTTTAGTCAATATCGAAAACCGTGTTTTTTATAATGATTTGAGAAGTGGATGAATAAAATGAATGGAGGGAGTCATGTATTTATAGTAGACAAAAATGTGTCATGTTGAAGGATGTGACATTTGGTCAAGACACATTTTCACATGAAAGGATGTGACCTTTGATGAAAAGACACACCCCTTCCCTGCACCTTTTTAATTGGTACCCATTCGGCCAACGGTTGAAATTTTTCGTGTGGTGACCATTCACTTGTAAGCTACTTCACTCCTTAGTTCACTAAGCTTGAGTGTTAGTTGAGCAATCCACCCGACTAGGTTAGTACTCATTCAGCTCATTGAGCTGTCCTTTTACTCACCTAACTAAGCTAGCTAGTCTTTCCAGCTAGTTTAGCTCACTTAGCTACTCACCTAGCTTAGCTAGCTAGTCTTTCCATCTAGTTCAGCTCACTTAGCTGTCTAACGTCTCATTCAAATTTACTTCAATTTTGGCAAAAGCCATTTTGTCAAAAATGAGTTCCAACAATCCCCCACACGAATAGAAATAATCTTAAGCATATGATGACTCTAAAGACTCGAAAGAATATACTGACTAGATTCCCTAAGAAGCTAGACAGAGGACTTTTCAAGAGCATTAAAATCACTGCATATGAGTTGGTAGCATTTTCAGCCTTGAAAAAGTCATAGTTAATACATGTTGGATTTACTCGGCCAGGGAGTGAACGCGATGTCTTGAACCCCCGGGCTTTGATGTAAACCTAAACAACATATATAACACAGTTTCATTTTCTCGCAAAACTAAGTTCTCTATTGTGTTCATTTTGGCCCTGAACAAACCTTGTATCATGAGTGACTTGGAGAGATAGCCTTCCTTCTCTCTCCTAGAATCGGCCTTATTCACACTCATTTGGGTGATATGTCATTAACTTTTGCAAAAGTATCATGTAATACTCATCTCAGAAAGTTATGGAATCATTAAAAGCTAGACGCTCAACTTTATCACTAACATGATTATATTGTTTCATCATCAAACTTATCCAAGTTGGGATGTGGGTAGAGAAATTAGTCTCACAGTGTTTGGACATAATTAATTTGAAGTTGTTGTCCCCTTGAACCTATTTCTTGAGATCTCCACTTAGTTAGGTATGGTTACCATCAAACTTCATCTTTGTTCATAGCCTTTTAAACCCATTCCTCTTGATGATTTTTCTACTTGATCTCTTGCCATACCTTTAGTGAACGGATCAGCTAGGTTGTCGGCAGATTTGATAAAATCTATCGTGAGTACTCCTATTGAGATCAAGTTTCTAATGGTCTTATATCGTCGTCTTATATGATGAGGTTTACCATTATACAACGTATTTTGTGCCTGAAAGATAGCCGATTGACTATCACAGCGTACACGTAATGCGGGCACTAGTTTTTCCCACATGGGAATATCTTCCAAAAATTTTCAAAGCCACTATGCTTTCTGAGCAATAACCTTTGCAAGGCACCCCCACACTTTGACGTATTTGTACAATGGTACCGTACCTTTCCGAAGTTCATAAGGTACATGGGAATATCACAGTGTACACGTAATGCGGGCACTAGTTTTTCCCACATGGGAATATCTTCCAAAAAAGTTCAAAGCCACTATGCTTTCTGAGTAGTAACCTTTGCAAGGCACCCCCACATTTTGAGGTATTTGTACGATGGTATCGTACCTTTCCAAAGTTCATAAGGCGTAGTGCTATTTAGCTTATTTGGTATTTTGTTGAGTATGATGTTCATAGTAAGCAAGGCTTCCCCCCCCCCTACATTGACTGGGGTAACCATGATTCATGCAATATTGCATTCATCATTTCTTTGAGAGTGTGGTTTCAAACTCGCACCTCTTCGAGCCTATATTCGATTCGCACCTCTTCTAGCCTAAATTTGACTCACACCTCTTCGAGCCCGCATATGACTCGTACATCTTCGAGCTCGCATACGTCTCGCGCCTATTTGATCCTGCATAGGACTCACACCTCTTTGAGCACGTACTTGGTTTGCACCCTTTTGGACTCGTCCTTAGTTTGCACCCTTTCAGACCCGTCCTTGGTTCGCACCTTTACAGACCCGTCCTTGGTTTGTAACTTTTCGGACTCATTCTAGGTTTGCACCCTTTCGGAACTATCCTAGGTTCGCACCCTTTTCGCACCCTTTTGGACCTGTCCTACGTCAGGCAGTAGGCCATGTGCCACTGCTGCAGGCAGTTGAGACATTCCAACGAAGGCATCTTTCTGAACCGAAGTCTGGGCAGTATTGTCAGACCCATCAATTTTTCATCAGTATGGACATTATCAGTATTCTCGGTTGTTATGGATAAAACAAAAACCATAAATTATCAGTAAAATTATCTCGGAAACGTTTTAACAAATCGCGCATTGGTAAAAAACGTTTTAGAAATCGTTAAGACTTGAATCCAATTTAAAGCGGTAGCTAAAAAACAAATTTTTTAGAATTAAGATTGTAGGGACTGTAAAACCAGATTGAGTTAAAAAAAATAAGTTTAAAACATTCAGTAATTTTAAAGCAAACGGATTCGAGTCGAAACTATTTCCTTAATTAGAAAAGTGCCCATAGTTTCAAAATCCCAGGATACAACCATTATTTGTCTTTGTTAAGCTTTACTCTTAGAAAAGCCTATCAACCTTAGTATTCTGCAAATACTCTCGAGACGTTGGAAGCTAGGTATTTATTGGAACTGTTTGTTTTTATGTGTTTGTATTTTTTTCTTTAGTCAATATCAAAAATCGTGTTTCATGATAATAATTTGAGAAGTGGATGAAGAAATTGAATGGAGGGAGTCATGTATTTATAGTAGATGAAAATGTGCCATGTGAAAGGATGTGACATTTGGTCAAGACACCTTTTCACATGAAAAGATATGACCTTTGGTGAAAAGACATACCCCTTCCCTGCACCTTTTCAGTTGGTGCCCATTCGGCTAACAGTTGCAACTGTTCGCTTCGTGACCTTTTACCTGTAAGCTAGGTAGCACGGAAGCTTCTTCGGAGGACCGTTTCTTGCTTTAGAATCATAAGCTTCTCGAAGCGTGAGGAAGCGCAGTGGAAGCACGATTCCAAAAATAGTCAATTTCAAAACGTTTTATAATCGTTGATTCCAAAACTGGAGGCGTTATAATCGTTGTGATTCCATAATTGGAATCACAATATATAAATAACTAAAAAAAATTATATTTTCAAATATATTATTACCATAGTTACAATAAACAAATTTGAAAAATAAGAAATAAGATCGTTTTAATAACTTAAATTTATAGTTTTCTATTTTTCTTTTCAATGGTTTAGAAGATCATACTCAAAATAATTCTAGTTTGATTATTATTTTCTTAATATATTTCACATCGCTTTATAATTTATTTTTTATTGAATATATATTTTGGATACTTTTATTTATTCGTACACATATAAAACAATATTAGTGAATAGAATATCGATATATTTGTGATAGTTGTTTTTCAAAAAGTTAATCATATATTTTGTTTATGTTTCTTTATTAATATTTTATTCTTAATTTTATATACAGCACGTACCCACTTTTAATTATTTTGAAAACTCTGCTTCTGCGATTCGAAACGCTTCCGCTTGAGATTCCATGCAGCTTAGCATGTAAGCAAATTCACTCCTTAGTTCACTAAGTTTGAGTGTTAGCTGACCAGTCCAGCCAACTAGGTTAGTACACATTAAGCTCATTGAGTTTGGTTGAGCTGCCTTTTTACTCACCTAGTTGAGCTAGCTAGTCTTTCCAGCTAGTTTAGCTCACTTAGATACTCACCTAACTGAGCTAGCTAGTCTTTCCAGTTAGTTCATCTCACTTAGCTGTCTAATTTCTCATTCAAATTTACTTCAATTTTGGGAAAAAGCCACTTTGTCAAAAATGAGTTCCAACAGTGTCCATAAAAGAGCTAATGAAGAGAACCCTCAAAGCTAAAGAAGATGCCGCATGTGGTTGGAAAAGTGGAGGAGGAGTCTGGACTGGCTACTCAAACTACGGCAGTGCTCTTGAAAATCTACAAAAATCATTGAATAACATTAAAAAGAATGATGGGTTTAGCGTTAATATCAGTCTTAGTGCTTCTTTGACAGACATTGATATGTGCAATGACGCCATGGGAGGAACAAAGGGGTCAAAAGTCTTATCAAAATCCACAAACACTTTGCACGAATTGGCTGATAATTGCTTGGCCCTTTCTATTAAAGAAAATATCTCTACATATCTTGTTTTCCATATACTATGTATATTACGACTCCTTTGATTATGCAATCCATGTAATTGCTCACCTACTCTTTGTATATATTCACTTTAAGGTACACATAATGATATAAGCTTCATATTATATATGGTATCAGAGTATTAGATCTATATTTTTCTTCTCTGTTTTTCAACGCTTCCTCTTCTTGTTTTTCTCTTTTCCTTCTGAAATCATGTCTCAACCTGATCAAGCTACTCTTCTCAATGGTGATGCCGTCACACTTAATTCAACTTCTCTCCTTCATGTCAACATGTCTAATGTGACCAAGCTCTCTTCCACCAACTTTCTTATGTGGAGTAAACAGGTTTTAGCCCTTCTTCGTGGATACAATCTTGCGGGTTATCTTGATGAATCTACCCCTTCTCCTACTCTGACACTCACTATTGCAGGTGCTGTCTCGGTTAATTCTGCTTTCACATCATGGACATTTCAAGATCAACTACTTTATAGTGCGTTTCTTGGTGCTATATCTCAGGACGTTCAACCTCTGGTTTCACTTGCTACCACATCTGCCCAAATATGGTCCATGGTTCCTGCTACCTTTGCCAAACCTAGCAGAGGACATATCAAATCACTTCAGCATCATATCAAGGCATGGTCAAAAGAAAGTAAGCTTGTTGATGAATATTTTCAAGGGTTAACAACGAGATTTGATCAAATTGGTCTTCTTGGTAAGGTCTTAGATCATGAGGACAAAATTGATTACATTCTTCAAGGACTACCTGAAGAGTACAAACCTATTGTTGATCAAATGGAAGGCAGAGATTTTCCTTCGTCTCTCACAAAACTTCACGAGAAATTAAGAAATCATGAAGCTAAGCTTCTTACCTCTCCTCTTGTTGTGCTGCCTATCTCTGTGAATTATGTTGCTAATAACAACAGGCCCCGTCAGCGTAATGTCATGTTTGTTTCTAACTTCAATGGCAGTTCTACTTCATCACACAATCGTCAAAACCGTCCATACCAAGGGAAATGTCAAATTTGTGGTTCTCTTGGTCACACTGCTCGTTGTTGCTATCAAATCTCCAATTTTCAACAGACCCATTAGCGTCCTTTGCTTCCCACTCCACCGACGTCTCTGATGCTTTGGAATCCTCGAGCTAACATGGCTGCTGTTAATTAGTCAACACCATGGCTCATGGACACAGGAGCATCTCATCATATTACATCAGACTTGGCTAATCTTTATCTCCATTAGCCTTATCACCTTCCAGAAGATGTCACTTTAGCAGATGGCAGTAACGCATCCATTTCCACTACGGGTTACAAGTTTCTTCCTTCTTCTATAAAACCTATGATACTTGATAATGTGCTTCTTGTTCCAACTATTAAACATAATCTCATATTTGTATATTGATTATGCAATAAGAATAACGTCTCTGTTGAATTTTTCCCTGATTTTTTTCAGGTGAAAGATTTGAAGTCGGGGGCCCGGTTACTCCAAAGACATACCAATAGAGATTTGTATGAGTGGCCTATCACAACTTCTTCCATCAATTCGTTCTATGCCACTCCTACCGTTAAAGCATCTGTCAACAATTGGCACTCACATCTTAGTCATCTTTCTATTCCTATCCTTAAAACTATTACATCTTCTTTCTCTCTTCCTTATTCTAAGTCTTTGTCAAATAATTTTTCATGTGTTCATTGTTTGACTAATAAGAGTCACAAACTCTCTTTTGGTCAAACCTCTTTTCACTCTACTTGTCCTCTTGAAATTCTATTTGCAGATTGATGGACGTCTCCTGTGCAATCAATAGAAAACTACAAGCATTATTTTTTAATAACAGATCATTATACTCGTTATAACTGGTTGTTTCCAATTCAACTCAAATCCCATGTCAAAGAAACTTTCATTCGGTTTAAACTCTTAGTTGAAAATTGTTTCCAGCAAAAGATAGGTACCTTCTTCACAGATATGGCGGTGAATTTGTAGCTCTCCGTGATTCTATTTCTTCATCTGGTATTACTCACTTGACCACACCACCTCACACACCAGAGCACAATGGCTTATCAGAGTGGCGCTATCATCATATCGTTGAAACAAGTATTACTCTTTTGCATAAAGCTCATCTTCCCATTTCTTGTTGGTCATATGCTTTCTCTTGTGCCATATATCTCATTAACTGAATGCCTACTTCTACTCTTTCCATGTCTTCTCCCTATCAACAGCTTTTCAAATCATCACCATATTATCTCAAATTAAAAATATTTGGTTGTGAATGCTTTCCTTGGATACGTCCTTACCGTCACCATAACCTTGAAACACAATCCCTTTCCTGCGTTTTTCTTGGGTACTCTTTGACTCAATCTGCCTATATATGTCTTCATCTTCCTTCTAATCGGATATACATCTCACGCCATGTCTGATATAACAAACAATGCTTTCCTCTCTCCTCGATTTCCCGCAAATCATCTTCTGATTTTTCTACTATCTAATTGTGGGTACCTCCACACACGATTCTTCATGTGACAGTGCTACCAGCAATCTCGTCTCCCTCAACTTCATCTCCTTCACCGAAATTGCTGGTTCGGGAATATACTTCACGTTGCTCCTTTGTCATCCTCACCAAGCGATGCTATACAATCCTCCTTTGGGCCAGACTTATCATCTACTTTTCAAGGCCCAACAAGAGAAGATTAAGCCCATACAAATATAGGCCCAATTTGGCTAGACTTATCCTCACCACCAAGTCCACCTGTCGAAATTTAACACCATCGATAATTACCATCTTCTTCTCCAACATCATATGTGCCACCTGTTCTTGAGACAAATGATCACCCCATGGTCACACGCGCAAACGAGGTATCATAAAGCCCAACTTGAAGCATGCGTGCTCAATCCAGAAGATGACAATTTCACCCATTCCAACCACCGCGAAACAGGCTCTTGTGGATCCAAAATGGCGAGCTTCCATGGCTGAGGAGTTTAATTCTCTTGTTTCAAATTCTCTGGTTCCACCATCATCTCACTAAAACGTTGTGGGCTATCATTGGATTTTCACTCTTAAACATAATTCTGATGGTTTTATTCGCAGGTATAAGGCGAGGCTTGTTTCTAAGGAATACATTCAACAACCAGGAATTGATTATACTGAAACTTTCAGTCCAGTTATTAAATCTAGCACAATCCGACTTATCCTCAACATTGTTGTTAGCTTCTCATGGACAATTAAACAATTGGATGTGAATAACGTTTTTCTTCAAGTGAGATTAACCGAGGAAATCTACAAAACACAACCACAAGGTTTTGTCGATTCTGCACACCCTCATCATGTATGTTGTCTGCATAAGGCCTTATACGGACTAAAACAGGCTGTGCGAGCCTGGTATAATGAACTAAGTTGCTATCTACTTCAGTTCGGATTCACCAATTCTCATGTTGATTCATCCTTATTTATCTTGAAGTCTGCTAAAAGAATGGTGTATCTTCTCATCTATGTTGATGACATCTTCGTTACCAGTAATGATTCTCGTCTCTTGCAACTCACTCTTGATTCATTGACTTATAGATTTTCAATAAAGTACCGGAAGAACTTAATTACTTTATGGGAATTAAGGCTCATAGAATAGTTGATGGGCTCTACCTAACTCAACAAAGATACATCATTGATCTTCTTACTCGCTGCAACATGCTTAATGCTAAAACAGTTAGCAAAATGATAGTAGGATTTTTTCTTGGTTTTCCATTCCTATTACACTATCATGCCATTGTAATATAATAGGTGTCAATCCAAATGGGTGCAGACATTAACCATTCTAAATGCAAATGGAACTACTAATTCAAGCCAAGCGAGAAAATGAGGTTTTTATCTAACAAGCCCTAAACAAACAAAAGATGCAGAAAATAAACAAGACATGAAAGATGACATGCATAAAAGAAAACTAAGGAAAACAACAAGTGAAGTAAAAACAGGGAAGAAAATGAGGGTCAATTGCAATCAAAGGGGGAAACAGTTCCTGAGGACAAAGGTTATTGACTGGAGATCCTTCCTGATTTCCCTAAATACCTAACATACCTCAAACAATGAGCTAATCCCTAGACAGCAGATTCATATGCAACCAAGTCCAATCTCTTTGTAAATGGTCTCAAGCAAAGCAATCACAAGAACTAACTCTCGTTAACGGTACACTACTAAGCAGGCATGAGCAACCAATCTACTAAAGCTAATAAGCACCCTAAACATCTAATCTCTTAGGATAGGATATGCGAATATCTGAAATCACTATGTTCAGGAAATCAACATCAATCTACCCCATCCTCAGAAACCTAGGGAACCTACTCACTACACATGGTGGGCATGAAAACATGGAAACAAGGAAATGAAAATACTAAGCAGAACATCATAATCAAAAGTCAAGGTATGAAGATTTAGCAAGAACACTAAGCAGAAACGTGATGAACAAAACTAAAACCCTAAGATGCAAAAGATGAAGATGATGAACAACAAGAACACAAACCCAGAAATAATGATCAAGGCAAAAACGAGATTAAGATGGAAAACAGAAAATCAACATGCACCAGATAGATCACAACCTTAAACTAAACAGGAAAAAAGAAGAAATCATAACTAAAACAAGACTTATATAAGAAATTAGAGGTTTATCACCAAGAACATTCAAGGAAAAATAAATAGAAAAGAAACCTAAAATGGCAACAAAAAATAAAGCTTAATCCTAAAAGGAGGCGTTTTTGGATTTATATAGTATTCAGAAAAAACCCTAAAACGCTAAAAGACAAAACGTAATGATTGGCCTTGATCTTTAAATCTGGTTTGTGCAGGAACGTTCTAAAACTTCCTTTGATCGAGTTGGTGAGCTGCTTGTTCGAGGTGGAAATGTGACTTGGTCTAATCCGGCTTGTGTAATGAAGACTTGGCTCGATGAGGTTTGCTTCGGCATGATCGAACTAGCTTGGTGAAGATGCGGCTCGATCAAGATGTTGTGGTCGAGGCAGTTCTTTGAAGCGGGAATGCTCAAGTGATCGAGCCGAGAGGTCAAGATGGGATGGTGTTTGATCGAGGTGAGCTTCTGCGTGGGACGAGATATGATCGAGGTGAGCTTCTGCGTGTAGCTCGATCAAGATGTTGTGTGGCTCGATCACGATGTTGTGTGGCTCGATCACAAAGTTGGCCGTGATCGAGTTGCTTGGTCCTTGATCCAATTGAGCTTGTTTGGCTCGAGTTTTCCTACATGATCAAGGTGAAACATGTTCCATCCCGTGCATATCCTTTTCCTTCTCCAAAATTGCAATAACGCTTTGAAACCTTTTGAAATTCCTGAAAAATCTCCGGAATGCATATATGCAAAATTCTAATGCAGAATTTCCTGAAATTGTAAACTTACTAATAAAGTCCTACAAATGCAACATGTTCACATCTAAATGATCTTAAAATAACAGTAAATGGCTTCTAAAAACCACTAAAATGCAGAGACATCATAAACCCATGGCTACATCTCCGCCCCTCACATTACAAAGTGGTCAACCACTACGTGATCCAACACCATATGGAGCAACGATAGGTAGTCTCCAATACCTCTCTTTTAGACGTCCTGATATATGTTATATGGTGTAAAAATTATCTCAGTTTATGCACTCCCCAACCGATGCTATTTCCAAGAGATAAAACGGGTACTTCGGTATCTTCTTGGGACTCTCTCACATGGTGTATATTATTCACGCAAGAATCCAGCCATTCTACACGTGTATTATGACATCGACTGGACCGAAGATACTGATGATTACTTCTCTACAAACGCCTACATTTTCTACCTTGGCAGGCATCCCATCTCTTGGTCTTACCCTCGTTAAACAATAATGGAAAAGCAATATGCTATTTTGTTAGTGTAATCTTTTGAAAACATAAATGAGAAAGGATAATGTGTTTTATTTTACATTATATTTTTTTTTCTTTTTGCGGGGGTTCTCGTTTCTTGATTAATATCAGTTCTTAGTTTCGGACCTATCTCTTTTGGTGACACATTTTAGTCAAATACTTTACTTTCTTATCATTTTAAGTTTCCATTTCAATTTGAAAAAATAGTACAAAGCAGACATTTATCAATAAAATTTTAAGAGACCAAACGGACGAAACAATTAGCTAATGATTTAGTAGTTGTCATATGTGTTGATTTGTTATCAAATCATAAATCGAGTATGACCATTTGCTATGCGAGTGAAATACTCTATATAATAAAGTTTGGATTAGTGGATTAATCTGTTATGATTCAAAAATTAATATGAAAAAAACTAAACCAGCACAAGACAAAGACGACTACAGTTTCAAAGACTTAAAAAACAAACAAAAACTTCCATTTCAATTTTATAAAATAGTACAAAGCAGACATTTTCTAACAAAAAATTTAAGAGATTAAATGGACGGAATAATTAGCTAGTGATTTAGTAGTTATCATATGTGTTGATTTGTTATCAAATCATAAATCGAGCATGATCATTTGCTATGCGAGTGAAATACTCCATATAATAAAGTTTGGATTAGTGGATTAACCTGTTATGATTCAAAAATTATTGTGACAAAAAAAACTAAACCAACACATGACGAAAACGACTACAGTTTCAAAGACTTAAGTAAAAACAAACCAAAACTTCCATTTCAATTTAATAAAATAGTACAAACCAGACATTTTCCAATAAAAATTTAAGAGACCAAACGGATGGAACAATTAGCTAATGATTTAGTAGTTGTCATATGTGTTGATTTGTTATCAAACCATAAATCAAATATGACTATTTGCTATGCGAGTGAAATACTCTATATAATAAAGTTTGGATTAGTGGATTAACCTGTTATGATTCAAAAATTGTTGTGACAAAAAAAACTAAACAAGCACAAGACGAAGACGACTATAGTTTCAAATACTTAAGTAAAAAAAAAACTAAAACTTCCATTTCAATTTAATAAAATAGTGCAAAACAGACATCTTTCAATAAAAATTTAAGAGACCAAACGGACGGAACAATTAGCTAATGATTTAGTAGTTGTCATATTTGTTGATTTGTTATCAAATCATAAATCGAATATTACCATTTGCTATGCGAGTGAAATACTCCATATAATAAAGTTTGGATTAGTGGATTAACCTGTTATGATTCAAAAATTATTGTGACAAAAAAACTAAACCAGCACAAGACGAAGACGACTACAGTTTCAAAAACTTAAGTAAAAACAAACCAAAACTTCCATTTCAATTTAATAAAATAGTACAAAGCAGACATTTTCCAATAAAAACTTAAGAGACCAAACGGACGGAACAATTAGTTAATGATTTAGTAGTTATTATATGTGTTGATTTGTTATCAGATCATAAATTGAATATGATCATTGCTATGCGAGTGAAATATTCTATATGATAAAGTTTGGATTAGTGGATTAATCTGTTATGATTTAAAAATTAATGTGACAAAAAAAACTAAAGAAATAGAAGACGAAGACGACTAAAATTTCAAAAACTTAAGTAAAAATAAACCAAAACAATCACTAAAAAAAAACAGCAAGAGGAACGAGATTAAAACATTTTTTTAAAAAAAAAACTCCTAGAGCACTAGAAGATCTAATTTTATGAGAGGGGAGCAACTGAACCCGCACCACAAGACCTCCTACTGCAAATCAGCCACTACCAGCTACACATGTATCGTCGTGAACTCCCGAGCCTTCTGAGAGCAGATGGTGATGATGATGATGGAGCATGTGGTGATGATGAGGAACAGGTTGAGGAGAGGGAAGAGGAAGACGAAGCTGCCAATCGTCAGATTGCTGAGGGAGGAAGCTCCCAAACTGAAAGGCAGGATAACTCACGAGGAAGCTGGGCTTGCTCGTTTACGCATAAGGGCACACCGTTTGTGCAGGATAAACAAGCGTGTGCCGGTTTGGTGAACCGTCTTGAGGCCAATAGTCTGATTGTTCCAACTGTTGATCGGATGTTGGCCCCATAAGTGTATGAAATGTTGTCTCAGCAAGCTTGCCAGGTATGTTTGCGTAGATACTTTTGTTTTTATGTTGCAATTGTAAGTGCTAACTCGGCGTATATACGATGGCAGACTCTGGCGACGACCAACGAGCTCGTCGCATTTTATGAAAATAAACTCCGGTCTATGGCCGGAGAAGAAGGCGAGCTGGAGAAGTTGTCGAAGCTGGTAGAAAAATACAAGAAGCGCCTTGCCAAGGAACGGCTAAAGCTGGACAAGCAGAAGGAGGCTGTCAAGCAGCTGACTACGCAGGTAGCTGCGCTAAAGAAAATGTTATGTGACATGGCGGCATCTTCCACCAACGACCTTGTCGCTTTGAGGGATGAGCTAAACGATAAATGTGATATTTCCGTAACGGAGCTCTTCAAAGAGCAGGTGATCCGAGAGCAAACGGGTGCCAACTTCTTTGAGCTGTGAGAGGCCTACCGTGCTCTTGAGAAGTTGCATGTAGCCGAGATGAAAAGGCTCCGACTCTCCCGAGCTTCAGAAGCTGCGTTAGCGCGACTAGAGGCTCAGGTTGAGTGTGCAACTAAGCTTGAGAAGCTGAGGCGGCACGTAGAGGACCGGGACAAGGCTGATCTCATTATCCAAGAGTATGCCCAGGCTAAACGGACTTTGGACTGCATGCGGTTCATAGTTGACAAGGGTGGTGCTGTGCCACCTAAGATTATGGCTAAGCTCGAGGTGGATGTGGTGGGGTTCCAGGTGAAATACGATGCTATCGACATAACATATGTCACGCCCGAGGACTTCCAGTTCCGACCTGCATTCAACGAACATGGTTCGAATTTGATCCAGTCTATTCCGGGGAGCTCAGAAGCCTCTGCTGCGGCCCATCCTGCTACTCCATCAACGCCGAGGGGTTAGCTGTTCCTTTAGGGCAGCTTTCACAGTTTTTTTAGGATTAGGGTCAGCTCGTTACATACCTCTTGTGTTCCTTTGGGGTAGCTGTCGTGTTTTCTTAGGATTAGGATATGCCTTGTGTCGGCATATTGCTTTTATTTTTGAAGAATGTGTGTTTCCTGATTTGCATATATGTTAGGTTGTTGTTACTGTTATTGCAAACCTTGTAAGACTTGTCTTTTTATAATGGAAATCGAGCTTGAGCTCGGTGTATTTTGCGCAATACTTCGTTCAACGAGTTGTGGTTTTAATAAGCACGTCAGTTAATAAGAATGCCAAGTTTTGACTTATCCTTGCATAATTTGGATTTCGGTTTTTGCCTTTCATTTTTTTTAAGATATGCGTATGTTATAAGTATACATTTCTCTAATCCTTGTGCGAACTAAAAAACTACACGATCAAAAGCCCGAAGGAGACGACCTGCATATCGTCCCTCTTGACAAATGATCTATGGACGGAAACTGTAGTTTCGTCGATACTCTCGGTTGGAGTACGCAAGTCGGAACTCGGCTTTTGAAGGTGAGACTTAAGCTCGGACGTTGTAACTTTGTACACGCCCAATACTCGGCTTTAGGAGTACGCGAGCCGGAGCTCGGCATTTTCTTAATAGAGACTGTAGCTCGAACATTGTGACTTTGCATATGTTCAGTACTCGTCTTTAGGAGTACGCGAGGCGGACCTCTGCTTTTTGAAAGGTCTTTGGAGTCAAGACGAGAAAACTTCCATCTCGCCGACATCCCCGTCTTTGCACAGGGTATGTGCGAGTTATTACTCGGCTTTGGTTTTTGATGTTCTTTTTTAGTATCGCAAAGGTGTAGTTGGTACATCCGTTTATGCAAAAGGTAATGTAAGAGACACCGAGATTGACTCAGGAGATCGGTATATTGTTGGGAAAAAATATTTTTTATTAAGTGAAATAGCTGCACCCAGTGGGTTGCCTACGTACCCTGTAAACAAGGATCAAGCCAGGTCGTAGTTCACGGTACAAAGGAACCTAAGAATAAAATCTCTTAAGTTTGGTGGCGTTCCAAGAGTTCAGGATCGGCGTTCGGTCTATAGACTTCAGTTCGTATACTCCTGGTTTGGCTATCTTGTAAACTTCATATGGGCCTTCCCACCGATCTCCTAGTTTACCAGCGTTCTCTTTGGTAGTGTTCGCGTAGGTCATTCGTAATACTAAATCTCCTTCTTCGAATTGTCTCTTCCTAACCCATTTGTCATAGTATTGTTTCGTCGTTTGTTGGTAGGCATGTATCCGATAAAGTGCTATATCTCGGACCTCTTTGATGTCGTCGAGTGAGTCGAGGAGCATGGCATCATTAACGGCTTCATTCTCTGGCAACATTTTTCGGCGTTGGATACAGCTGCTTTGGATGGTGCTAAAGCTTCGATACCATGGGTCAAGGAAAATGGTGTATGATTGGTAAACTGCCGAGGTGTAGTTCGGTAGGACCATAGAACACCATCTAGCTCGTCGACCCAACTTCACATCTTGGAATCAAGTCTTTTCTTTAGTCCGTCAACTATGGATTTGTTAATGGCCTCGACCCGTCCATTTGCCTGCGGGTACCTCTGCGTAGAGTGGTTTAGCCGAATCTTCCACTTGTAACACGGAAAATAAGTAGATAATTAGTATAAATCGACGTATATGTCGAGGTTGTGGCTGGTTTGCCATCCACCTGTCGCAAAAATCTTGTACTGTTTTTGCACAGAAGTTAGTGCCGTTATCCATCATGATCTCGTACAGGATGCCATGTCGGTATATTATGTTTTTCCAAATGAAGTCTTGTACCTGAAATACTCACAGAGAATTCGGGTCGTTAATGATCATGTGTGTAAGAATCAGCTTACCGATTTAGAAGTCTATGGTATTTAGACGTGAAACCTGTTTTGCTTTGACAGCTGTAGATGATTCAGCCTCAACCCACTTGGTGAAGTAGTCAGTCATAACTAGCATGAATTTATGCTTATTCATTCTTTTTGGAAAAGGTCCGACGACGTTCATCCCCTACTTAATGAATGGATAGGGATTGGCAGATGCATTTAACGGTTTGGTGGGTGCATGGTTAGTCGGTCCGTGTCGTTGGCACATTTCGCATCGTTTGGCGAACTTCTGGCTGTCATGCAGCATCGTGGGCCAGTAGTGTCTGTGCTTCTTTATTCGTAATGCCAGGTAGCTTCCGCTTGAGTGACTTCCGCCTGCTCCTTTGTGAAGTTTGGCTAGTACTTTCTGCACGTCGTCCCCCGTAATGCATTGTAGTAGGATTCCGGATGCGGATCGCTTATAGAGTTATCCATCTATGATGGTATACCTTGCTGCCTTAACTTGGAGTCGCCGTGCTACCCATTTATCCTCGGGCATCCTTCCTGTAAGGATATGTTCTTTTATTTCGGTTCGCCAGTCGGGTGGGTCATGTTGGTCCTTTTCTCCTTCGAAAGATATCAGCTCGTCAATGGCATTAAACATCGCGGTGGTGATGCTTGGTGAGGTTAAGTACTCCATCAGGATGGTCCTTTTTAGCTCCAGCTCGTTTGTTGAAGCCATATTGGCTATAGTGTCGGCAAGCGTGTTCTCATTTCGTGGAATCTTGGTGAGTTCGAAGCTTTGAAAACAGCTGGCCAATTCTTGGACCATTTGGTGGTATTGTAACATCCTCTCGTTCTTCGCTGTATATTCTCCATTAAATTGGCTAGTGACGAGCTGGGAGTCGCAGAAAGCGTGTATTCATGAAGCGCCGAGGTTCTTCGCGAGTCGTAGACCCGCCAGTAATGCTTCATACTCAGCTTCGTTATTGGATTCCTCGAACTTGATCCTGAAGGCTTGTTCGAGCACCTCGCCAGTTGGTGACTCGAGTCTGACACCTGCACCTGATCCCTGTTTTCTTCGTGAACTGTTGACATAAAGATTCCATATGCTTGGTGAAGGTGCGACCTAGGCCTCGGGTGGTATTTCTACAACAAAATCTGCAAGAACCTAGGACTTCAAACATGTTCGATTCCGATACTCTATGTCATACTCGCTGAGCTCGACCGCCCATTTGGTCAACCTTCCAGACTGGTTCGGGCTATGAAGGATAGTACGTAGTGGCTGGTTGCTGAGTACGACAATAGTGTGTGACTGGAAATAAGGTCGTAGTTTCCAAGCTGCGGATACTACTGCTATCTTTTCGATGGGTGGATATCACGTCTCGGCGTCGTTAAGTGACTTGCTGACATAGAAAATTGGCTTTAGTTCCCCTGGCTTTCCTTGACGAGGACACCGCTAACTGCAGCTTTGGATAGTCCGACATAGAGGTATAGGATCTTGCCGTCTTCTGGCTTTTCGAGTACAGGAGGCGTGGTTAGGTATGCTTTGAGTTCGTTGAATGCGACCTGGCACTTTGCATCCCACTTGAAGCATTTTTTTTGCTTTGAGCATTTGGTAGAATGGCAAGCTCTTATCGGTGGATCGGGAGATGAACCTGTTTAGCGCGACAATGCGACCTGTGAGATTATGTACTTCTTTCCTTGTTCGTGGTGCTGGAAGTTTGAGGATAGCTCCGATCTTTTTGGGGTTTGCTTCGATCCCTCTTTTGGTGACGACATACCCTAAGAATTCACCAGACGTGACTACGAATGTACACTTGGCCGGGTTAAGTTTCATTCCGTACAGATTTAGTGTTCCGAAGCATTTCGCCAGATGGCTGACGTGGTCGTTGGACCTTGCGGATTTGACGAGCATATCATCAATATAGACTTCCATTGACCTGCCAATCTCGTCCGTGAACATCTTGTTGACGAGGTGTTGGTACATTGCTCCTGCATTTTTCAGACCAAAGGGCATTACCTTGTAGCAGTAGATTCCTCTGTCTGTAATAAAGACGGTTTTCTCCCGATCTGCTTGGTGCATCATGATCTGGTTATATCCTAAAAAAGCATCCATAAACGTTAGGAGCTTGTTGCCTGCCGTAGCCTCGACTAATCTGTCTATGTGAGGTAGGGAGAAGTTGTCTTTGGGACATGCTTTGTTGAGGTTGGTAAAGTCGACGCACACGCGCCATTTTTTGTTCTTCTTTTTAACGACAACGAGATTGGCCAGCCATTCCGGATACTTCACTTCGGCAATCGAGCCGGCTTTCAGGAGTTTCTCTACTTTGTCATTAACAGCTTGCGAACGTTCTATTCTGAGCTTTCGGCAGTTTTGCTTTATTAGTTTATAGCTTGGGTCTACGTTTAACTCGTGGCAAGTGATTCACGGGTCGATTCCTTTCATGTCGTCCATGGTCCAAGCGAAGGTTCCTATATTCTTTTTCAGTAGCTTGATTAGCTTGGTTTTAATGGCTTCGTCCAGCTCCTTCCTGATTCCTGTGGTTCGATCTGGAAATTCGGCGTAGATACTGATTTGCTCGACTTTATCAAGTTCTGGTGTGGAGGCATAGGTCGGTGCTGGGCTCGCGGTTCTGTCCAACACTTGTAAAGTTCGTGTCCGATGTTCTGTTAGAAAGCAAGTCCGAGCTACGCGTTGGTTTCCTCTGATCGTCCATGTTCCTCTCTCCAATGGGAATTTGATGCACTGGTGGTAGGTTGACATTGCGGCCTTCATGGAGTAAAGCCATGGTGTGCCCAAGATTACGTTGTACATTGTGTCTTGTTCCATAACAACAAATTTAACCTTATGGGTGGATCCTCCGGCCTGAACAGGTAACTTAATTGTTCCGGTGGAGGAGACGGTTTCACTGCTAAAACCCGTGAGTGTCCTGCTGCCGTCCTTGATCAGGAGGCATTGACTCCCATGTTGTCTAACGTCCTTTTGAAGATGATATCTACCGAGCTGCCTATGTCGATGAGGATTCTAGCTACCTTTGTGTTTGCGATGATTAGCTTAATGACTAGGAAGTCATTGTGAGGTTGACTTAAACCTTTCAGATCAGCGTCATGGAATTCGAGTGGTGAAGAGGTCGGCACTATGTCGGTACGTTCTTTTTGTGCAGTTGCACCTCGTCATTCGGAGTTACGTATAGATCATACGGAGTCGTTGCACGAGACTAGTCTTCCTATAATTATGTTGACTCGCCGTCTAGGTAGTGAGCCTTCCGTAGCTCGATCGTTAGGACTACGATCTCACGTTCGAGTAGGAGGTGTCGTGTCGTCACTAGTATGTGAGCATTTTTCTCGAACTGTACTGACCTAGTGGGCCTTATCCTTGTCCTTGTCCTTCGTAGATGAGTTGTGCCACGTGTTTCCACCTCGTCGTCTGTCATTGTTCTGGTTCCTGCTAGTATTAATTTTGCCGTCCTGGAACTTCCTTAGAAGGAGGGCTTGTAGGTGCCGGCAATCTGCGGTTTTGTGTCCGGTTCGTTTGTGGAAGTCACAGTAGGCATCTGGGCCATTATCGGAAGTTGGGGGCTGGTCGACGCTTCTTTCGCTATCCATGATTGCATAAGTGGCACGTCCTCGCCTATCTATCGAGTAATGTTGCCTTGGTTCCCGGGGAATTTCCTCCTTATCTCGTATAGGCCTAGTGTCGTGGTGCTTTTTAGACATCGCGGTATGCTCTTCCTCTATCTCGATGAATTTGTTGGCTCGGTGGAGTGCGTCTTCTAGTGTTTGCGGAGGGTTAATGAGTAGCTCGTCTTTGAACCTGGATTTGAACCACAGTGCCTTTCGTAGTGCGTCGATTGCCCCCTCATCGTTGATCACAATACGAACTACGACTCCCTTGAACCTGTCAATAAAGTCTTTCAGCGATTCGTCTTCGTGTTGGGATAGAGTCCACAGGTCGGTTGTTGATGCTTTCTTCGCGATGTACATCGAGTAATGCTTGATGAATATGGTGGAGAGCTGTTGAAAAGTGTCAATGGTCCCTGGCTCCAGGCGAGAGAACCAATCCAAAGCCAAACCTGACAAGTTTTCGACAAAAAGTTGACACAAACCTGCATCTCGTTCTTCTGGTGAGAATTGAGCTCGTGCTATTGCGATGGTGAAGGCTGTCAAGTATTGGAACGGGTCGCTCTTACCATCGTACCCTGTAAACTTGATTTTTGCGGAGTGCCAAACTGATATATCAGTGACTCTTCTTGAGAATGGAGTTCATTGAGTCTCCTCAATAGCGCGCAGGATGTCGGGGGCCGAGCTGGTGGCCTGGTGTACCTGCGAGCTCATGGCTTTTAGTTGTTCGCGGATGCTTCGCATCTTGGTATCCTCTGTCGAGCTCCTGAACCTGTTTGCGTTAGTGTAGTCCGTCCGACCTTGATCCCCGCCCGTAGGAGGAGTTTGGTGAGATGTCCCGAACAGGTTTCGATTGATTGTACGTATGTCTCTTTCCTCCGTAGACGTAGTGATGTCGTCTAGTTGTGCTCTTAGGGTTTGTGACTCCACTCTCAGCTTGGCGGTTTCTGCCTTTTGTTCTTTTATCTGGTCTATTAAATCTTGCATGGTGATTTCCGGGGTTTCTTCTCCGTGGTCGGATCTCGTTTTGTCAGCGTGATCGTCTATGTTTGTTAGGCCGATGGTGGATCCATCTTGTGTCTTTTCGATTGATCTCGTGGTCATTGCTGCTAGTTGTCTTCTTCCTGCAAAGATGAATTACGAATTTCTTCAAGCAAGTCCCCACAGACGGCGGCAACTGTTGAATCAAGACTTAGCAAGTAGGTTTAAATCTTTGATCTTGTGGGTAAAAGTTAGGAAGAATTTCATATATCATTAAGGAACAATTACATGGGTATTTATAGTGAAAATACATGCTCAAAATCCTAATTACATTAACTAAACCTAATGGGCCTCGAGCTGGAAAGCCCAGCTCGTCAGATCAGCCCATCTAGGACTCGCTCTCCTGGACCCCTTTCTCCTCTTGATGTCGGCATCCAACTCGATCTTGAGTCGAAATGGGCTTTTAGAATATGTGTTACACCTGGTATCAACAGTATTTTAAAACAAAAATATCAAATTAAACAAATATGTTAGTTCATGTATTAAATTGAAAATTTTTAATGTTCATGTGTTATTCGGAAAAATAGAAAATTAATGTAGATATGTTTAACGTCTGTTATCTTTCGTTAGGTAAAACTGCAATTTCAAAAAGTTCATGTATTAAAATGGTAATTTCAACAAATTTATGTATTCAAATAAAAATTGAAACAGTTTTTGTATCAAAGCGTCAAATATTATAAAGTTTAGGTAGTTTGAAGATTTAGTCCAAAACAAATGCCGGGATTGTTTTAGTCCGATTCTAAAGTATATTTTAATCTGAATAGTTGGATGGGTCAAAGAGCCCATTATATTAATATCCAAGCCCAATTTTTGTTCATGCGATAAACGAGTTGAAGCAGTTTAATCATCATGCGTCATGATGATGTAGCGGTAATAATGTGAAAGGTCCTAACAAAAATGCAATAATCACGCCGCTTTGTGAAACCACAGTATTTACAAAATGATGAGTAATCATAGTCGAATGCCGAATCGTATACTATATTTATAAATATTCGACAGCACATATAAGTTGTAAGAAAGAATACTTTATGAAATCTTGATTAACTCAAACATAATACAATAAATTTTAACCTCGTGGGAGAAAAAGCTGAGCATGGGATTGGCTTTGGACAGCATCATTGCTCTTACATCAAATTGTTGTATCCCCCTTTCGCTTCAATATTCCTCTTTTTCTTCACTTTTTCTTTTCCATCACATTCTCTTTGTCCCTTTTTTAGCTAAAAGGAAACTATAATGTTTTATAACTAAAAAACCCATTTTGTTTTAGAAACAGACTAATGCAATATTTATTTTTAGTTATTTGGACTAGTTCAAACCGAGATGGTATTAGTGGAATTTATGATGAGGATTAGGCTATGTTGGATTATGCCTAGTTTTCTGAAGTATGAGAACGACAATATCATGCTATTTACACTTTTTAGTAGAAATATACCCTCTGTGAGTAATTAATAACCCAATTTGATTCGGTTTAGATTAAGAATTACTAGATGTTTTAACATGCATACCTTTTCTATATAAGTCAGTGAAAAAACCTACTCCTTTTTTGAAATAATGTTATATTAGATCTTTTAACACGAATTAAAAATTTCAGTTTTTAAAAAAGTATCCCGCGATATTTTCCAAACAATGTCCGAGAGCTAGTGATCGAAGACCCCTTGGAAAGTCCTCGAAAATTTTCGACGATTTTCCTAGAACTTGTATCAATCATTTTCCAACCCTTTTCCGACGATAGTTAGTTTCTTTTATAATATTATTTATTAAATAGTAGTAATTTATTTTTTTATTTTTTTATTTTATTATAAAATATTAAATGAAAATTTTAATAAAATCAAAATGCATTTTAATTTAATTGGTGTTCAAAATATAAAAAATATTTAGAATGATAATAAAACATTAAAATTTCTTAAACTACAAAGCTGACAGTCCCGTTTTTTCTTTCCGTCAATTTTCCTCGTGAGTTCCTTTGCCTTAAAGTTCTAAATTTGGTCAATCTTTTTGTTCGTGACGTGTCCATAATGATCGATAGAAAATCTGGACGCTGATAATAGGTTTTTTAGGCCTATGGGTTATCACTCAATCCATCGTTGTAGTATGGACGAGTTTTGTCAATCTATAATAGGAGCGTACTAAGCAATGTGGATGTATTGGATGCTTTAAAGTCAAGCTAATGTTAAAAGGGGGTTTTGGTTTTTAAAAGGTCCTAAGTGCAACGAAAGTAAAAAGCATAAAAACAGAGAAATGCTTAAAACACTTTTGGATGCAAAACAGAATAAAAGCAAGAAAGGGTAAAAATGCAATCAATGTAAAGTCGTTCCTGAGGACAAAGGGTAATTGACTTGGGAATCTATCCTGGGCTACCTAAGTACCTAACATACCTCAAACAATGAGCTGACCCCTAGACAGTAGCTCTACTAACAATCAATTCCAATGTCTTGGCAACCAATCTCAAGCAAAGCAATCACATACTCAACTGTCGTCATAGACGGTGACTACCTAGCAAGAATTCACCTCTACTACTCTAGCTAACTCGTTGCCCACATATATTCACAGAGAAGGGGAAACGAATCTCTGAAACCCCCACAGTCCGGTCACCTCCAATAACTCACCTTCTGGTGTTGTAGGGCCTAACGGCGGGTCTCCGTCCCTTCCGGGTAGGAGTACAATCAACATTAAGATGAGGAGGTCCATAAGGGATCTAAGAAACAAACAACTTAGGTACCTAAGCAAACCCA
>OVBE01001668.1:0-35013 GCA_900406425.1 Iberis pinnata
TGTTCTTCATAGAAGCCCAATACTCTTCTCTGAGAACCTTTCTCCTTGCAGCAGCCCGTTCTTCACTTCACTTGGGCTTGAGCCCTTCTTTTGTATTGGTAGATGACAGGTGGATGAGTGGCTTCATACGTATCAGACAGTTGATTCTTCTATCTGGGTGAGAGAAATTAACAAATCATTGTATAGGTTTATTAATTTGAATTACTAAGAAATCACATCAAACCTCCAAAATTCATTATAATCTTACCCCATAGACATAGATACACCGGTGTCTGGTGCTCTGAAGATTTTGCTCCAGTAATCTCCTTAGTCGGATCGCTAAGTGCCTAGGAAATTTAATTATAAACATATAAAAGAAACTATTAAAAACCAATGAAAATTTAAGCGAATGAATGCATACCTTATGATATTCACAGGTAGGCATAATTATGCCAATGCACCACTCTGATGTATTCCCATCCTCCGACATTGGACGCAATTAGTTCAAGTATTTGATATCGTATTTTTTCGCAAAGGTCCCTTGTAAGTAAACCTTGATCCAAGCCAAATTGCAAAGGAATTGCTGAATATCCGCAAACTCATGTTCTAGATATAACACTCTAGTTCGCTCGACAACAACATGTTGGTCCTTGAACGAACTTCGCTCAACTGAATAACTTTAGAGTTACCCTGAAACCATCACCCAGAAAAAGTGTTTAGGAACATCATCTTGCTTCTTTCTCCTGCAGTTGTTCAATGTAACATTCATCCAAACATTCAAACGGTTTCGAATGTATTTAGAGACCATAATCAAATTTCCCAAACAAACTTGCATACCAATGTAGGTCGATAAAGAGAAGCATAGATAGTTGAAGATAAAGAAATGAAACTTAAAAGGTGTATTTACCAGTGACCGGTTCAATGACACTGATAAAATTCTTCACGGTTAGTCTATCATCTGTTAATATTGCTGCCACACGAGCTTTTTGGGAAGCTTCATGTTCATCAAACATAAGGTATCCAGTTTCAGCTCCTGTTGAAAAAGAAACAATGAGTAATATAAAGCTACAAAATGCTATATAAGATATTGAACCTTATGTTGACATCATCGAATTTTTCAAAAACAGCGTTAAGATGTATTAGCAATTATTTGTTTATCATGTTGTAGAACAACTCTCTTGTGCTGCCACGTTCGTCCTCTGTTTCCCTTGAGCAAAGCTCTGCTTATGCATCACACACACAATCAAAACGAATGCTATTGACACGAATGAACAATCTTTGGATGATCTATAACTGAATAATACAAAGCTTTTACCAAATAACAAAAGAAATCCTATGACAAGTGAATTGAACCTCAATACACTCAAAGATCAAAAAATTGGAAGAGATGAGATTGACGGGTAGGTGTCTCTTACCCTCTAGAAACCACCACTCTCGTTACCGGAGCCGTTGAAGGAGGCATTCGAAGCGCCGCCAAAGCCATTGTTCCGCAAGAAGGGGAAGAAACTACTGTTAAGGCGTTAAGTCCTCTTTACCAACTCTTCCTTGCTTAGTCAGAGATGGAGGAACAAACTCTTCGGCCATCGATTGAGCTTAGCGAGAAGCTCCTGGAGTTCTCTTATGTCGCGCTTGTAGCTATCTCCACCGTCTACGCCGTTGGATCTCGTGACGTGGGACCCGATCTTGCTGTAGGGACCACCCTAATCGTGCCGGAGAATCTGCCCGCCATGCTCGATCTATTACGATTCCAATCGGAGAGGATATGAGGATTTTCCGTTATGTTTCTCTAATTTTTTGACGTTTAGTTTTCGTAGGGCATAGTGTCTTTAACACTTTTTTACAATATTTCTTATAACACTTTCCTTACATTGACGTGGCAGATGGTTGAGCATGTTTGAGAATCTGACGTGGCTGCATCCACAATCCTTTATTTGTTCCTTTTATTTAGTACTTCCTCCGTTTCATATTAGTAGTTGTTTTGAATGATTTATTTTGTTTCACAATATAAGTTGTTTTCAAAAACCAAGGCAAAAAGTAAAAACTTTTACTTAAAAAATTAAAATAATTATGTTTTTTATTTTTTTAAAATCATTTTATTATCTTTTTCATTTTTATTTAATCCATAATAACCATTGTTCTAACTAAATGTTGAGACAAAAAGTGAAAAAGTAAAAATAATGTAGAAAAACAAAAAATTATCTTAATATGCGCGCTTTTAAGTAAAACAACTACTAATATGAAACGGAGGGAGTATAATTTAAGATATGCTTTAGGCTTTTACTTTTAAAATATGTTATGTAAAATATAAAGATTGTCACTAAAATAATTATGAATTGCTAACTTTTAATAAATGTAACATATGAGAGCATCTCCAACCCATTACTCTAATTTTTGTTCTACTATAGAGTAACTCTAAAATAGAGTTTAGAGTTTATGTTTAGGTTTACTCAAACCTCATGACACAACCTACCTCACCCGACAAATTGTGCGCACCATCAGAGACATGATCACCAACTTAGGCTATGGTCCTCAATCACCCTTACATTCCCTCGGCCAACGTTGGACGAGGGAATAGCTTAGGCTATGGTCCTCAATCACCCTTACATTCCCTCAGCCAACGTTGGACGACTATCCACTCGTGATGACACTCTATGTTTTTTGCTTATACCTGCTTGTCCTTTTAGTGGTGTTCGATGGTTGTACTCTTTTTACTGGTACTAGTTTTTCCCATTGAATTTTCTAGTATCAGATTTTAACGAAGCACCATATGAACACAAACCACACCAAAGGACTGCCCAGCTTTGTTCTATTTTGTTCTCATTTCCATTTTTTCATTCTTTTGTATTTTCTTGATACTCTCTTTTTCTGATTAATAAATTTAACATTCAATAAAAAAAAAAAACCATAACTCTATAAATAATATTTCAAACATATTTCATTCTCACTTTAAAATTAATTTTCAATTATATCTTATATATGTAAACTTTGCAAAATGATCCCAACTATTTTAATATTTTTACAAAAATAAAAATACTTCATAATAGTACATAAATAAAACATTCATATTACATCACAAAATAATAAAACATAACATATTATTAGTGAATTTCTCTCACAAATGAGCAATTAATGCATTTTGAAGTGATATTTTATGTTTATGTTTGTAGTGTATTTTTAAGTTTAAGTTATTTTGTTTATCATATCCATTAAATTATTGATTGTTATTTTATTAAAAACAAAATATTAAATTGATTAGCAAAAATATAACAATTAAAGAATTAATTTGCAAATAAAATAGTTTCACTCAAAAATAGAGTGGAGATTAGATTTACTCTATATATATATATATATATATATAGAGTGGAAAAGTAAAAACTCTATTTTGGAGTGGAATATAGANTTAGAGTGGAATATAGAGTTTGGTTGGAGAAACTTTTACTCTAAAATAGAGTTTTAGTATGATAGAAATGAGTTGGAGATGCTTTCATAACTTAAAAACAAGAAGAAAATGGCTGTGAATCATGCCTAGGAGATGTAGAGTGCGCTGAATATGAAGAAACAGTTGTTCTAAGTCTGACTGCTGTAATGAAAACATGAGATATTCTTTTTGGTAGGCAAGTGTGCTCATTGGATTCATTACATTGAGTTTCAGAATCTTGACATCATTTTATGTTTGCTTTTTATTGACCATTTAAAGAGAGGAAACTTAGATGGATGCAAATTTAGCTTGGGGTCTAAACTGTTCTCTCCATATTTATGGATGTTTCATTCATTCTATGACAAGCATATGTCCTCTGAATTGTACGTAGCCATCTCATTGGATTTCGACACTGCGAAGAAATAAACTAAATGCTTTCATTTCTCAACTTAGACTAAATACAAGATGATGTTATATGCTCTTGTGTTTCGCATTACAAACTCCTCAAAACGATTCCTCAACACACTCTTCTTACACTACGCCTTGTTCACCCGAATCTTCTGTCCTTCCAACAACTGCAGATTTAAACCAAACCATAAAGTGAGAAAAATAAGAAGACTACTTATGAGTAAAGTTGGTTGAAACAATTGAGGAACTTACAGAATTGTTAAGAGCCAAAATAGCAGCTTCCACATCTTCTTCTGAAGAAAACGTAACGAATCCAAAACCAGTGGACTTAGAAGTTCCAGGTACTCTAGAAACTTTAGCACTTACTACTTTTCCTTTTTCTGAAAACAATTTCTCAAGCATATCTTTTGTTACAGTCTTAGCTAGATTCCCTACATACACTTTAAAAGGACTATCTACAAATGCAGAATCTTCAGATTGAATCTGTGATAAATCAGGAGATGATGTTATAGGTTTCTCTGTGATATTAACCTTAATCTCACGTCCTTCAATGCTCTGAAGTAACCAAAAAGAAAAAAAAGGCTTTTGTCATTTTCAACAACTTTAAAATTGAAAAATCAAAGAAGAAGCAATTAGGGATTTGAAAATCTTACAGTGCCATTCAATTTCTCAATCACAGCATTAGCATCTTCAACTGATTTCATAGTAGCAAATCCAAATCTGCGGCTTCTTCCAGAATACTTATCATACATTACCTGATGAAAATCAAACCCATAACATCTTAAAATCACAAATCTTGATGATAACTAAACTTAACTATAGACGTAGTAACAAAAACCTGAACTTTTTCAACGGAACCGTGTTCTTCAACCAATTTTGAAAGCTGCTCATTGTTTACTGTTCTGGGTATGTTACCGATGTAGACACGTCTTGAAGATTCAGCATTAGGGTCCAAAGTGGCTTTTTCTTCTTCAGTCTCTATTACTGCACGAGGAACGAATTTCAGTCTAGAGCTTTGGGGAAGGGAGATGGAGAGAGAAGGAAGGTGTTTGGAAGGGAATAATACATTGGAACGTGTTTGCAAAGTGGTGAAGGATTCAGACTGGAATGAGAAGAGTGTAGGTTTGATTGAAGAAACAGTTGTTAGGAAAGTAGCCATTGTTGGAGAGAGTGTGATAAGGAAGAAGGTAACTGTGTGTCGATGTTATCCATTAGCCGTCGTCTCTCACTTCTTCTAACAACTCTCCACAATTGGGCCTTCAAAAGGCCTCAAATTTGGGCCTTGGGCCTTGAATGGAAGCTGTACGAGTGTAGGTTATGGTTTGATGTTTTAGTTTTGGTTCAATATTTTTTTTTTAATTGCGTGGTAAACATCACAACTAACAAAAAAAAAAAACAACAAAAGTCAGGACCACAGACCGTTGCCGAGTAAGAAGAAGATATCTCCAGAGTAAAAAGGCCACAAATGGCAGTTTTTTTTAAAAGCCAAAAACCAAAAATAAACACAAATAGAGCAAACCGAACCAGCAAACCTAACAAAACAGAACCTCGTGACTCAAGCGACATACTAGACATAGCAAAGAAAATGAGATAACGAAGAAACTGCGAGAGAGCGGAGGTTGAGCCAGGAAGAAACGAACGGTGCATCATCAGAAGCACCCATCAGCCTGACAGGACGAAGACAGACTTCGGGAAGTCCCAGCAACCGACGACTAGAGCAACACTACTGGAACCAAAGCTAAGCCGAGCATAAAAGACCAAACAGAACCGACAAATCGGATAATACGACGAGAGCTTAACTCCAAACCAGATGAACTTGAGCCTGCCAACGAAAAGAAAAGAGAGGAGCATGTTGACCGAATCCTGGTGGCGATTAGGCTAACCTTACCTAGACTAACCGTCCCAGACATTCTCTCAAATCGAATCCACGGCAAAGCACAAGAGACGTATACGATGTGAAAACAAAGACGAAAACTAAGCAGAGAAAAATAATAGAGCCAGACCAAATCTTAAAGCCAAAACAACACAGACAACAAAAAAGCCAAAACATGGACCAAAGTATCAAAGAACAACCTTTGACCGGAGCCAACCAACCATAGAAACACCCAACAGCCGCGAAACCAAGACCGGCAAACCAACACACACAACCCCACTAATCTCACATACCTGCCCGAGACCTCACCGGCACAGTCATCAAAACAGAGAACCGAGACACATATGAAAGATAAAGAAACCGGAACTGTAGTTCACCAAATTTAGGGTACATATTCTCAAATTTCAAATTAACATAGTTAAATCTATTTTTTCTATTTAAATGTAGATAAACAGTAACTTTTACTGAGTTTAATTAATATAGTTTTGTTTCTAGAGAAAATTGGGAAAGTACTAAAATGTTTTATAGTTCGCTAAAAAATATTTTATAATTTTTTTTTTGTATTAAGGCAAATTTTGTTTTGTGAAAAATAAATTGTTTGTAAATGATGAAATTTTGTCTGTGTAGAATAATAGTTTATGTAAATGGTCAAATTGTCAGTGTGAGTGATGAATTATTCGTGTAAATGAACAAAAATACGTATCTTTCAAATAAAAAAACAATAATACTTGCTTCCCAAATTAAAAAACAAAATATTTTTAAAAATATCCAATTTTACAAAATTAATATTTTGATTAATGGTTGTTTGTGAATTTAATTTAGGCCAAACACACAAGAGCATACAGTTAAATTAGAAGCGTAAACTGTGTTAATAGAATAATGGATGAAACATTTATGGGATAAAATTACATCCTCAGTAAAGTGGGGAAGTAAAAACAAGTGGGGGCCTTGCACCCAAATAGTTAGAGCATAATGGGAAGAAAAACAAAGATTATGGTACAAAAGTCTTCTCATGTAATGAAATCAGTAAGTGGGTTATATATCGACTTCGAGAGATATAACCAACTTCACAACTTATAACAATCGTGTACTTTTTATTTGAGCACCATTTCCTTCAATGGTCTTCCTACTTTTTTTCTTTTTTGGATTTTTGCTTCTTCTTATCCAAAGATGTTAAACCGGCACCTAATCCTGCAGGACCTGGGTTCTCTGTCTTCCCATTTTCAGATGTATCTTTCTTCTCTTCTACCTTTGCCTCTCCATTCACCTTACCTCTCTCACCAGACTCTGATGTTCCTGAATTTATCATGTTTTGGAGTTGTGAGAGTGGTGGCATGGCCTGAACTGGAACACCACCATGGGGCCTAACCAGTAGTCCTTTAGCAGCTGCTTTCTTCCTAACTTCAGCTGCTGCACGAGCCGCTCTTTCATCAAAACCCCTGCCCCGAGGTTGACCCTCCCCAAGGATAGCTGCATTCATTGCATTAGTCCTTCCGCCAGCTGCTGCATTTTGGAAAGCATGTATCAAGTCTGGGTGTGCCTGTTGCATACCAATCAAGAAACTATTAGAACATCATTACGCAGAATTGTATTTCAACTCTATAACATCATTCATCAACACCAAAAGCTAAAGCTGCACCGCAAGTAAGATACCTTCAGGAGATCAATAGCTTTTTGCGTGTTGGCCGCATTGGTTTCCTGTCCTTTCTGTTTTTGAGCATTCATCTGATGAAAATCCAACCAGAAATTTTGAGAAATACAAAGAAAATGTATATGTACACATAAAAGAGACTATTATCCAGTCATTAACACTAAATCAAACCTGAAGCTCGCGCATCTTAAAGGTCTTCATCCAATTAAGAGAGTCTTTTGTCCTAGAATCCTCATCCCCCAGTTGTTTGACAAGTATGTCATGGGTTTTCTTTTCATGCTGGACAAGAACAGAAAAAAAAATACTTAAAATGGTAAGGTAGATTGGATGGCAAAAGCCTTGTAAAAGTCTTAATACCTGGTGTGAGAGCTTGAATGCGCCCATACAGTTAAACGCAATGGCGAGAGCGTGATAACATACAGCAGTCTGAATGTGCTCAGGGCCAAGAAGTCTCTCATTCTTCTTTAAAGCCTCTTGGAGATAACGTAGAGCTGTGTCCATTTTGCCCATATCTTGATACATCATGGCAACATTTATAAATGTTGCTGCAACATCTGGATGATCGGGGCCAGATGAAAGGCCAAGTAGTAGCAAGGCACGCCCCATATTTTGCAAAGCAAGTTCTGTCTGATTGAGTCCATGGTAGAAAAGAGCCATATTGCCATAACTGCAATTTAGGTACTCCATATAAGAGACATATGTCAAACCAGAGAAGAAAAAAACAGCATTATGTAAGCCCTGACTTCAAAATGCCAACAAGTGAAGCGTGCATGACATTTGAAGTCCACATCTCACTGAGATACGGAAATATGTAAGCTCCGAGATATTTTGAAGCAAGTCAAATGCTGAGGTTCATCAGGTCTCAATTCTAATTGAGTTACCGTACTAGAGTAAGCGGAAAATAGGTTATACCTGTGAGCTGTATCAGGATGGTCCAAACCAAGACATCGCTCATTTATGATCAGTTCCTTGTGTTGCTGCATAATGGCCCCAGCCATATCTCCTGCATGGTACAAAACCATGGCCAGGTACCTAAAAGCAGATGAAGACATAAAATCTTAAGGCCGCTAGAACAGAAGCCTAAAAGTAAAAGCTAAAACAAAGAGATACTCAGAAAGAATAATCAGCATGTCGTATCATTACCTGCAGCAGTTTGCAACCTCCCTGTGCATTGGACCAGTCACCTAGAATCAAATGAATGTGTGAGCACATTTAATGGTTAATTAATTAATTCCAAGATGCATAAACGCCACTTACCTGCTGAAGTATCGAAAAAGCCTCCGAAAAAAATGTGTAGGATTCACTAAGCATGCCCTACAAAAGATTAGTCATTTTAGTCATGCCTAACAACGTCACAATGATTGCCGGCCACAATATGAGATAAACAAAGAAGACAGCAACAGGGATATTTGATAATCAACACAAATCCGTGATAATATTCTAGCCATCTTATCCAATACAATAATATTGACAAAAATTAGCAAGTCAGCGCTATCGCCATTATCAGGATGTAAGTATAATAGCATGTATGAACACAATATAGTACCACAGGAACATTGGCTAATGTAAAAAATCAAAGCTACCTCAGCAAGTTGGACCTTCCCCATCTCAACGAGATCTTTGGCCTCAGAGCACACAGGAACAGAATGCTTAATTACAGGCCGAAGATCCAAGATATCTGACGTATCAAAAGGTGAGGTTGCAGCAAAATCATATTTGCGAGCAGCAACACTTATACCAACCTGATAACAGGAAAATGGAGGGACTAATAACAATAATCAAATCTCATATTAAGGAACAAGAAATGTGTCTCTCTTATTACCTTTTGGCAAAGGTTACGAAGAACAGATACTTTTTTGGCCATAGTTCTTGTCAGCTCGGGCAACTCAAACTGAAAATAAGCTCACATCAGATTCAAGTGCTTATAGTAGGGGAAGAAACATGTAAGTGGCTCAGAAGGGTGGCAACTCTTCCAATAGAAAATCATTTAACCTTAACTGATCATTGTTCTTTGTTTCATATAATGAAGACAATCGTCTTAATTAGATATTTGATTCTTTTGACATTATACCTCATACTTGGCTTTGGCGAATTCCTGGATGTCAGACCATAAAATGTTGGAGTCAACCATCATATACGATGCAAAACTTTTCTTTGTAGAAGTTTTTCCTTTCCCTCTTCCTTGGCCCTTCTTGGTGAAAGATTGTTCCTATCCAAATTCAAGGGTCAGTTTTACACTTAATTCACAACAGAAACCAAAACTATAATTTGAATCATGACAAGATTTAATAGAGTTCAAGATAACAAATATATATATTTTTTTAAAAACCTTCTTTTGACTCTTGGCATGCAAGCTGTTGGCACTAGCTTTTCCACCAGCAGCTTGATAGTTTCCAAAGAAACAATTAAGAAAATGTGAGACAGCTGCACCAATATCATGGTCTTCTATATCTCTTAGAATATCCTGCATAACAATGTAAAATTTTTATTTAACAATGAATAAACATCAATCTAAAAATCTTGAAACGTAAACTTGCAAGGAAAAGAAGATTATAACCTACTACGAGCTTTATCCACTCAGACCCTTACTCTTGTTCGGCCATTGCAGAATGATTTTTACAGTATTAGAAATTACCTTCAGAATGTGCTTAGCCGATCTGACTGTTATCTCATTGACACAAAGATCCCACAAATGAGGCAAATGTTTCACCCCATTAGCAACCTGACCATGTACAGACCCTGTTAATAAAGTCAAACATAGAAAGCCAACAAAATGATCGTAAGGAACTTACTGTTCCAATGTAACGAATGTTAACACCATGACCATGAAGTGCTTCCGTCAAAGTCTGACCATCCATTGGAGAAACATCAAGAGTGCAAAGATCTTCTATGAATTTTGGAAGTACCACATTCCCAAGGTATGAGCTAACTTTTCTCACATTTTCTTCATCAGCAGTTATCTCCTGGTTTACTCAAAATAAAGCGAATAAATCAAATAAATGTTCAGAGAGGATCTGACGGCAAATAACCTAAAGTTACATCAACTACCTCTTGACTGCCACCTAATTTGAAGTCTGTGAAAACGTTAGGGTTAAATGCTATCTCGTCACATGCTTTTGAACTTTCAGAAGAGCTGGCTGCAGGATCAGTGGTGGAGGTATTTTGCTTTTCTGTAATAGTTTTCTGTAGAAAACTCAAGATATCAATAATTACAGCCTTTCTAGTCTATGGTAGCAACAAAGAAAGGGAAAGAAACTGAAGGCAAAAACAATAGAGGGTTGAACCACCCAGCCCAATTGTATTTATACAACTAATATTGGTATAAATCTACTCATATAAGTAAAATTGTTATTCCCATAATCGTTACTGGGGCCAATCCAGTTTGTCTTTTCGCTATCTGCTTTTAGACTTAACAAATGTCTATGTCTATGAAAGGTGTAAGGGGATATAGAATCCCATAAGCAGATGTACGAAATAATGCTATATATTAGTATACAAACGCCACCATGAAATATAGAAGCCCATCTGCTGCAATAATAAACTTAACGAACATATTTAACATGATCAAGAAAGGAAGCATATACCTGATCAGAAGTTGATGCCCCATTTTCCTCTCCATGGATTAATTCATCACTATCTTTAGAAGGATCAGAAACAATATTTGCGCCTTCATCAGTCTTTGCTTTACACTTTGACTTTTCCAAAGATTCAGCCTTAAGGATGAAACAATAATGTTAAAGAAAAACTCAAGTGCATTGCATATGCTTATAAGGAATAAAATATGAGTACCTGACAAAAGGATGTGATGAGTTCTGGTCTTAGGACACAAAAGCGTGACTCTGGACCCATATAATTGGCATCACGAGGCGTCACTCTCATCAAGTCCAAGAGATAATGCCTGTTATCACTCCCAACAATCCCCTTGCACTCTACGGGTGCAGCCAACTTGAAGACATTCTGGGATGCATCAATAACAGAATGTTCCTTTATGTGAAGAAGCTTTGCAGCCTCTAACACCTGCAGAAAATATAAATCAGGTCTAAAGATTAATAATAATATTGTAAAGATCGAACAGCACTAGAATGTTCATATTAATGCGTACAATAATATCCACAAGACAGACTACATTCATTACCTTGGCATGAAAATCTTCATTCCAGCATATTTTCTTGCCATTGTCGACAGAACCATACAGAAGCGCATCTGACTTATCCCCTTGAAGAATGCCAGGTAGTACACTCTAAAACACATTGCAAAGATGCCATTAGAATGCAAACAAGAAAAATGCTATTAGTTCAAGACTTGGCAGCTCCAAATTAGTACAAACCTGAGCAACAACCCTATGACCTCTGTAATCAATAATGGCCATTGCCAGATTATATAACCCTGAGACATCTGCTTCTTGATATAACTTTGTGCCTTTCAAGTCATTGTTTGCAGAGGCATATGTCGCCTGCTCATTTTCAACAAGCGGCGCCTCATGACAGCTGTTATGCTCTTCATTGTTTTCTCCACCGCAGGTTTCTTCTGTGCAGGGAACCTTTACAGATGAGGACACCTTCTCGGTAACTTGATTACAAGATAATCGTTTCTTGGATAGCTGTTCAATGTCAGCATCAACAGCAAAACTGAAAAAGATATTGTTGTGCACATACCTACAGCAGCCAACCAATAACTTGTCTTCAGAACATAAAGGAAGACACATAAACACATACATGTAAGCATCAATATTCTATGTCATTTTCCATAATTATATTAAATAAATAAATAGATGAATAAACTTGACGTTGACAACGAGCTAAGGATTATAAAATATAACTATAAAAGAGACTGAGTACTAACAAAAAATCAAAAATAAAGGCCAAAGAATTCAAACTGACATGTGCAGAGATTCTGGATCAGTTGGGTTTATGGGTGGTATACATCGGCTGATTACACCAATTGCTCCATTAAGAGCTGCATCTACAAAGTCGGAAGACACTTTGTAAAGAGCCCTGTCGCGTAAGATCCTGCAAAAGGAACTTTCAATTAAAAAAAAGGTATAGAAAAGGCAGAATTCCAAAAGATAAAAGTTACATGCTACTGAAAAGTCAAATATCACATATACCTCTCCTGGGGAGTATTGTGAGGAAATTCTCTGCAAGATTGCAACTCTTCATTCCAATCTCTTTGCATACCAATCAGCTCGCTACCATAGGAAATGGTCAATGCTTCTTCTGCTCTCGCTGCATCGCGCTTGTGATCTGAGTTCGTAAACAAGACCCCATGGTCAGATATAATAGAAAAGGATCTTATCTCAAGTGAGACAAGTTATATTTACGCAAAACGGATGAGATTATCAACAACACGGACAAGACTCAAATATTAAAGTCAGACTCACCAGGAACAGGATATGATCTTAGCCATGAATGAGGAGGCAAAAGCGATTGAACATTCTCAAACGGATGTGCAGAGGCTTTCTTTTCCATGACTTCACGGAAAGCTTCAAATTCAAACGCATAATAAAAGCTGATCAACAGATTGGATGATAATCATCATGTAATAGGTAGAACATTCTAAAGACTAAGAATGACATACTACTGTTCCCACCTTTTTTGAACTTAGAACTAAGTTTTTGCAATAATCCGATAAGAGTAGCTGCTTCAATTCCCGATTTACTTGGCCTTGGATCGAGAATATTCCCTGAGCTAGAATTAACATAAAATGTCTTTGTTGTACCCGTAATGCAGTACGTGTTACCTTCCAACGTCACGACATCCAAATAAATTAGGTCTCCTACAAGCCTGGCACAGATGGATTCATGAGATACAACAAAAGTAATAAAGTTATGCCTCTACGAATGTTAAAAGCAGCTTCTCTACACCTCCTGTGGCTTGGAGGAGGATTGAACGATGAGAAGACGATGTTCTCCACACACTTGATCTCTTCTAGTGCAGAATTTATCAACTTCCTGAGAGAATCAGGCACATCTTCCATGAAACCCAGACATTCAAGCTCTGGGATGTCAGTTTTCGGTTTATCTGTTTCAGAATACAAGGCCAGAAATAAATCCTTAGATGTGCATGGAAATCAACACTAGTAAGAACAAGATTCAAATCCGAAACCTCCAAGATTCTGAGTTTTGTTCTGTGCTGCATCATACTGCAGGGCAAGCGTTGTTGACAGGGAAGAGTGGAGAGTCGAAAGGGACAAAAGATCTCTAGCACGATGAACATGAGCCCTGATAGATCTATCGTCATATAAAGCTGTCGAAAAATATATACAAAGTAAGCTTTGAGTAATTAGTTTCAACCCAAAAAGATGAAGGAAATATGGTCTTAGCCTACCTGCAACCATTTCCAAGGTGCAACCACCATTGGTAATGTCAGCTACTTCAGAGATCTCATTGTAATCTTCCAGATGATGAGTCTCTCCATCCTTACTGCGGAGCAGTAAATCATAGCATGTGAAATAACATGTCTCAGGAGCATCAAGGAGGAACTGCCTTATATCCATCACTGAGTCTCCAGGGTTCAACTGCAAAACATATCCATTGAACAAATTCAATAAATCACACCAATATTATAAGGGAAAACAGTAGGAAATGGTAATGTTATATATAAGATCTATAGAGACTAGAGAGGTACTATATCCCTGAAGATATCGAAAAAACTAGGTGCTTTTCTAAGACCAACCAATAGTATATCTGCAAAAAAGAAAAAAAAAGAGTCGAACTCACCTGTAACTCCATTTTCCCTCCACTTTGTGTTTTGACAGACACAGGATAAAGACGAAGTTCACCTGTGAAAGCCAAAGGCAATACACAATAAAACTTCTTTATCTTAAGGAAAAATAACATACATCAAAATCGAGATATCAAATAAACTGTGTGAAACCTTAAAAAAGGATTAGAGCTAACCTTGCTTGGGTTGCGTATCGCTATCTGCTACTTGAGATTCGCTTTCGTCAGTCTTAGGAAGCGGAGGAGGAACTTGATCGGCGTCAGGCACAGCAGAGTCAATAGCATTGAGAGTACCCTCATCTGAAGCAGAAGCAGGAGCAGGAGTAGGAACAGGAACAGGAGCATCGGATTGAAGGGCGGCTTCAGTGGAATTGGTGGTAGAGCTCTGAGCCGCTCTCTTGGCCTTCGATTTGTTCGACTTCCCAGCCATTTCACCTATTGGACGAATCAAGAGTGAAAAGGTGAAGAGGGAGTGCAAATTCAAAAAGGTCAAATCAGATTCAATAAGTTATTGAATTAAAGCAAAATCATTCATTTGAAGGAAACAGAGGAAAGGAGGCAATAAAATCTAGAAAGGGGGAAAATCGGAGATATAAGAAGAAAAATAGAGGGATTAGCAGAGGAGTGTTAGTGAGGAATAATACCTTGAGGGGTCAAGAGAAATGGTGACAGCGGCAGGCGACGACGGAGAGAGCGGTGGAGAAGGAAAAGAGATGAGGTTTAAGTAGGGTTGAAGAGGAAGAAGAAGAAGAGGCGGCTGATGATTTTCTCTGACTCTATTAAGAGTTACAGCTGAGTAGTAGGAGAGAGAGTCAAACCAACTCATTGGGCTTGGGCTTTGACTTTCTATGGGCTCTTTACGCAGGAAGTTGCATGATTTAATTAATCGACTAGTATATGCATTGATAATCAAACATGAGCTGCTTGATTCGAGCGTCTAAGTCTTCGTGTCCATGTAAGCTTTATGTCATCAAAATATTGTCGCCAGACTCGCCACTGAAGATAAACGTTGTCGCCAACATTCAAGGTTACTTCGAAATTTCGTTTGATTGAAGGTATTAATCAGAGATTGGTCATCTCCTTCGAAGTTCAACCTTTTATATCTTTTTATCCAAGCGTGTTGCATTGCAAAGATAAGAGTTTGTGTTTCTGTCTTAACTTAACTGGTGTTGTAACAACTTCTCCATGCTATGTCCAGAGCTACAATAAATTCTGTCTGCATTTTGAAAAATCCATCCTGCATTGCCTTTTGTGTTGGAGTTCACAAACGTTGCATCAATATTGCATTTAAAAGACCGCGTAATAGAAGTAAGACTTATTATACAACATCTTAAATCTGATCTAAAATCCGTCCGAATCCATTATGAAAATCGGAGTGTCTGAGAAATTCAGAAATGGATCATAGTGAATTCTGACCTAGATCCGGAAATATAATTTTTAGGTATAGTTATCCACATCCAAATCTATATGTATTAAAAATATATTAAGTTTTTTTAATCATTTTATTATTTATAAGATATATAAAATTTAGTTCTTTATAAATTTTTTTTAATTTTTATAAATCATATAATATTTGAAAAAAATCTAAAAAAGTTTAAAAGTAGATATAAATTCGAGTTTGGATATCTGCATTTCTCAAAGAAGATATGAATCTCATATATTCGACAATCCATATACCTTTTTTATTGGTCTAGATTCAGATATGAATATCCTAAAAGCCCCGAATATTCATATTCATCCTACCCCTAACGCATAATTAGCAGGTATTTTAAAATGATATTTTACATAATAGCATAATTAGATTTAACATTTATTATTCGTGTTTGATTATCAATACTCAATAGAATGATTTTTTTATAGTTTAACTACACGTATCCAAAATTGAATTATATTATACAAAAACTTTGAGAACAATTATTATAGGTTAAAAAACATATATAATATATTTTTGTTTAAAGAAAAATTTAAAATTAAATAAACATAAATCTTTTAAATATATTTATTTTTTAAAAGTTATTATTATATTAAACTCTATAATAAAAATCTAGAAGTGTTAAGTTTAAATCTAAGAAAATCAACTATGACAACATACATTTTAAATATCTTGTTGCCCAAATAATTAACTCAGAATAAAACTTACTATTGTTTTTCTTTTCAACAATATTTTATTAGAGATAGGTTAATTACATTAACCAACGTATAGTTGGTAGAGCACGAGAGGTACGTGCAAACTTAGCATAATGATCCACTAACGAATTTAAGGATCTATGTACATAAAAAAAGAGAAATTTGTTGGAGTTGTAAAGTGTCTTGGCAAATAGACGCCAATGGAGAGGATGGCAGCCGATGATATTGAAGCGACACATAGGTATGGTGTAAGGCGTCAATCAAGGTTTTGCAATCAGCATAACATGTACATGGAGCATAGTGGTAACGTTGTAGTTGAGTAGTGGCCTGGTATAGCGCAAGTGACTCCGTGTGGGCAGCAGAAATTGAGAGTGGGAGGCTAGCGTAGCTTAGAAAGATGGGAGGTTATTATGATATATAACCCAACTGATGCCGCATGGTTCAGTGGAGGAGATCCAGGAGGCGTCAACAAGGCACACATAAGGAGGGATAGTGTGCTAGGTTATGAGGCGTCAACAAGGCACAAATAAGGAGTGATTAGGGAGGGATAGTGTGGTAGGTTAGATTTTTAGTCAGTAGGTGAGTTTGCGGTTTGGAGAATGGTTGTAGGAGGTTGCGGGTGGAGGATGTTTTGAGATCAGAATGATGCATCCTCAATGGCCTTTTGTAAGATTTGTGTAATAAACCATCGTTTATTTTGAAATAGTAGGCCATTTCTAGACTTCCACAAATGCCAGACAATGAAAGTGATGAGAGGCAGGGATGTGGTGATGGGATTGAGTTGGAATAGAGCTTGCAATTTTTGTATAAAGCCAGTTGTGGCTTCTCGGATGTGGGAAGTAGGTGATAATTCTCAAACCTCGCGTGCAACCGGGCATATGAAAAGGAGATGGTTAAGGTCTTTAGAAGTTGCTCCACGTGTTTGACAGTCAGTTGAGGTGATAAGGTTACGATGATGGAGGTTAGATAGTGTTGGTAAGCCATTATGGAGTGTTCACCACCAGCAGAGTTTTAGCTTTGGGGGAATAGGCCAAGACTAGAGTCGTTTGGAGAGTTGTTGTAATATGTTTTGTGGATGATTATTCAGTGCATTATTGGGGCCAGCTTGATTGATTTGGAAGTAATAACTAGAGCACATCGTATATTGGCCATTAGATATGAAAGACCATATATAGTAGTCTTGTACTAAGGAGCATGATGGGGATAGAGATCGAATGAACGGAATATCATCAGGGTGAATAAGGGAATTGAACAAAGATAAGTTCCACTGTTTCGTGAGTAGATCAATCAAGGTGTTAGCAAGGATATGGGATGTTGATGATTATTGTACAAGATCTGGAGATGATGGACATGGCAAGAGGTCCCAATAGCTAGGGAGAATGGAAGAGATATGTATTGTTACCATTGCCAATGACATGTTGATAGCCCCTACGTATGAGAAGCAGAGATTGAAAAATTCCATGCCATGCTCGACTGCTTCGTGTGGGAAGAGTAACATCAAAGAGTGTTGGGTTTTTGAAATATTTGTGCTTATAGACTTGTGTTAGTAATCAGGATGGATTAGTGAGAAAACACCAACCTTTCTTTGCAAGCAAGGCAAGATTGAAAGCTTGGAAATCTCGAAATCCTAGTCCACCTAAAGATTTAGAAGACACTAAACGAGTCCAAGCGATTCACGAGATACCACGTTTGGTAGGGCAAGAAGACCACCAGAAATGACGAGTGACTCGACTGATAAAATTGATAAGCTTGGCCAGGAGGACGAAACAAGACATAGAGTATGTGGGAAATGCTGTGAGTACTGATTTAATCAGAGTTTTCTTGCCCGCATGACTAAGGAATCGAGTTGTCCATGAGTTTATTTAATGAGTAATTCGGTCCTGAATTAATTTTAAATCTGAGTTACCCATGCATCCTTGTACATTGGATAGACCAAGGTATGATCCAAAACCATCCGTATGTTGGATTTGAAAAATGTTTTGAATAAGAATTTTAGATTGGTATGGTGTACCATAACCAAATTTGAGGCGAGAATTAGAGAAGTTTACAGTTTGTCCTGTGTGGTGAACATATGAGTTGAGAAGTTTGATTAGGTGTTGACATTCGAATACTGATGTATGACAGAAAATCAGAGAATCGTCAACAAAAAAAAGATGCGATATTGAGGGTCCTCCACGACTAGCTTGGAATGGGTGAATGAAACCTGAGCGTTCAGATACTTGAATCATAGCTGATAATCCTTCAGCACAAACTAAGTATAGGTAGGGTGATAACGGGTTACCTTGACGTAAGCCTCAAGAAGGTGTTATACAACCCGATGGCTGACCATTGATTTGAACCGAGTATGTAATAGTGGTGACATAATACATGTCAAATGTACCCATTTGGAAGGAAATCCAAGGTGAAGTAACATATCATTGATGAAAGACCATCCCACCTTATCAAAAGCTTTGCTAATGTCCAATTTACAAGCGAGAAACGACTGTCGTAGACGATGTACTCATAGTGATGTAGTAGTTCATGAGCTATGAGAACGTTATCTGTGATTAGTCGGGAGGGAATAAAAGCATATTGTTGAGGGAATATAATGCGATGTAATAGAGGTTTAATGAGATTGGCAAGCAGTTTGGATAAAATCTTGTAGGCAACATTAGGGAGGTTAGTGGGACGATGATCAGTGACATAAATCGGATTTGTGGTCTTGGGGATGAGACAAATCATTGTGTGGTTTAGTTGTGGGTCAAAAATACTCCTCATAAAATAAATGCTAGATGAAAGATTGAAGACCAGTTTTGAGAGAGTCTTAATGATCTTTATAGAAACCGACTGTTAAACCATCAGGGCTAGGGCTTTAGAGCGGTTCATAAAGCGCAGAGTGGTCCATATTTCAGCTTTGGAAACAAGTTGTAGTAGAGGATCAAACATAGTGGAAGTAAGCTGTTGCGGTACATGTTGCAATATAGGGTCATGGTTGGAGACCCCATTAGTAATGTATAAGTCTATGAAATAAGGATGAAAATAGTTTCAATTGCAGCTTGGCACCTGTGAATCATACCATTTGTAGAGTGGATAATTGAGATACGATTGATAGTTTATCTTTCTTTAATTTTGGCATGAAAATAAGTCGTGTTCTGATCGCCTTGAGACAACCATTGTATACGACTTTTTATACGCCATAATTCTTCTTCTTGTTTGTATTGGAGTAATAGCTCAACTTTTAATTGGCATATAAGGTCATAATAAATAGGAGATCGGGATTGTGCCTAATGGAGTTCAGTTTTTAGACTGGATATCCGACATTGGGAATTGACATGTGTTTGTGCATTTCAGCGAGATAAAGAGGAACGATATGAGGAGTGTGCTTAACCAAAGTCACTTGGGTGAATAAATTGGCAAATATTGGTCCATGTTTCTTAAATAACTTGATAAGAGGCGGGCATTTGACTCCATCGGTTGTCGTATTTGAATTCTTTTCGACGAGTAAAACTCATAGAGCCCGAGTTTAATAATAGAGGGAAATGGTTAGAGCCAATCCAATGATATAACATGACATAAGCATTAGGGAATAAAGAATGCCATGCGACGTTCTTGGTTGCCCTATCTAATCGTGTTTGAATAAGATAAGATGATCGTCTTCCAATCCAAGCAAACTTGTTGCCCAATGTTCGTATATCATGCAGTATGTGGCTTGCAAGAAACGTAAAGAAAGCTCGGTGAGAATAGGAGAGGTATGGTAGACCACCATGCTTTTCAGAAATATCTCTTACATCAGTAAGGTCACTATAGAAAAGTGAAGAGGTGGTTGATTAGATGTTTGGGCACTTAGAGTTGTCCATTGACGACGATATGAACTAGAGACCAGGTGTCCATACACGTAATACAAATTAAAAGATGGATTACCAGGAGAGTCAACGACAATATACAAACCTAAAGGATACGTAGCTCCAACAAAAGATAAAGAGACAGTGGGGGACCAAAAAATAGCCAAACCCCCACCGATACCTACTGGTTCAACCGTAAACACTTGAGAAAAACCTAGAATTTTACTAACAAACTTAACAAAAGATTGCCTATTCTTGGTTTCAGTAAGGAGGATAACATCATGTTGAGATACACGCACCACATCCCAGAGATATGAAATTGTCTTCCAATGTAGAATCTTCATGGAGTATTGGGTGACTGAATGACAGTCACCACACTGGTGCAACTAGGAGCAGAAGAGTAGAATTGACGTTGATGGCTTGATGGACTTTGATCTTCGTCTACATGAGGACCCGCCTTGCGCTTGTATCCTCTTGAGGACGATGGAGCCAATGCATAAGTCATAGTGCGCAAATGAGGTGGATCATCAAGATTATATTCCAGATCTTGCTTAAGAGGATGGGTTGAAGAGTCATGAGGAGTTAAGGCTGGCGGTGACCAAGTATAGGAAGTGTAAACTGCCACTACCGCGTGAGTAGACTCAGGGCTTGATTATTTATCAGCTAGTGGATGTTGATGTGGTGATTCACGAGAAGTAGAATCTAGCAAGGGAGCTAAAAGATTGTTGTAGTCTTGAGGATTAACAGCCGGTATATGATCGACTGCTTCCAAACCATGCATAGATGGACAGACGAAAGAATCATGGGTGAGTAGACCACAACTAGAGTAGAAACGTTGAAGACGTTCATAAACAAAGCAGAGAACATTTGGTTCATCAAGATCATCAAGATGAACAAGCCGGACAAAGACAAGGGGACGGTATGTATGTAGTTATGCTCGGACCCAAAATTCTGTAGGGGTGTCTTTGGTGGGCTCAACAAAGAGAACACTATCAGTATCACCAAGAAAACACATGAGGTCTTCAACAACTTCCTTTGATCGATACATATCCGGAAGTCTATAAACACGGATCCAGAACATAATGTATTGCATGTACGTCGAGTAGTGTCTATTTGTCCAACGATCAATAACTAGCGACCAATCTATGTAGGTCCGTGGACCTCGCTCTAACATAGATAAAGATGGTGTTCGAAGTTGTAGAAGAACTGTATAAAGTCTTCTTCATTAACTTGACTAGAAAATTTACCGTGTAAACGCCACACTTTCGGCAAAGAATTCTTAACTCCAAGTAGATTTTGGTGATCCGGATTGAGAGCTTTCACATTGAGACTTAACCGAGAGTCATAACCAATTTTCCGGCGGGTTTCTGCAGAGAGACGAAGTGGCTGTACGTCAGCGCCAAGAGAGAGGTCTTGAAAGTTTCTCCACAAATCAGACGCCATGCAAGAGAAGAGGAGAGTGATTAAAGGAGAAAGATTGAAGAGACAAACTTTTGGGAAGAAACAAAAGTAAGATACAAAATCAGAGGGGAGATGTGAGATATAAAAAGCGAATGCAGCGTGTAAAGGTTCAATGTGTGTGACAGTGGAGAGAGAAGGTAATGCATGCAGAAGATCATCATGAGAAAGAGAGTGAATGTTGCATGTATGAATGATTAGATTGCTGTTTACAAGACAAAGCATCGCACTTGGCAAAATGAACAGTCGCCCGACGACAAAAGTTATAAAGAGATTTACGTTTTTCCCGTGTGTGTCACTTGATAAAACTCACTATTGTTAAAAGTTAATATCAATTTAAAGTCACACAAATAGTGTATATGATATTTACTCTTCAGTTTTAATACTATATATCTTATATACATTGTATATTAGGGAAAAAACCCGAAAATACTCAAACTTTATAAAATTTATTATTTTAATTCACAAACATTTTTCGGTTGCCATTTTAATGCATCCATTTTTCGTGGTTGCCCTTTTAATGCTTGATCTTTTTCAAAATCAAAATTTTACGTAACGGAAGCTAACTGACGTTAACCATATTTATCAAACTTTTCTAGTTTCCCAAATAATACACGAATTAATTCTTTTCAGTTTAATACATGAACTAACAAATCTGTATAATTTGATATGTTTGTTATAAAATACATATCCACATAAATAAAATTGTTAGACACTTTTAAAGCATGTGAAATAATTACTAATATTAATGCAAAATAAATGGAAATTTTTTAGTATTGCTACTTCTATGATATTACTTTTGAAACTACCATCAATCTTTAAACAGACTTTCTTATTAGTTTTTGAAATTTTCTGTTTGATTTACTCGCAAAAGAATTTATAACAATCAAAATAATATTGATGTTGATTTACAAAAGGTAAACGAGTGATAGTAAAAATAATTTTATTGAAATTTTCTATTTATTTTAATCTTAATATAAATGTATATAACAGTAATTATTTCACAAGTTTTAAATATTGTTCTAGTAATTTTATTAACATAAACATATATTTAAGCACATATATCAAATTATACAAATTTGTTAGTTCATGTATTAAACTGGAAAATATTTATAGTTCATGTATTATTTGGAAAACCAGAAAAGTTATGTAATTATTATGTTTAACGTCCGTTAGGATTTCGTTAAGTAAAATTTGATTTCAAAAAGTTCAAGTATTTAAATACTAATTACAATAAAGTGATGTATTAAAATGACAACAACAATAACTTGATGTATTAATATAACAACCGAAATATTTTGTGTATTAAAGTGTTAAATATTATAAAGTTTGAGTATTTTTTGAGTTTTTTCCTATATTTTCTTTCTTTTAATCTTATAAATAAACTTTATAAATCTTATATACGCACATCCAAATATGTGAAAGTAACTAACATTGGATGTTTTTTCCTTTCACAACTCATATGGTATCACATTTGCTCTTTTTCTAATGAAAACATGTTTATGATGCAAAATGCAGTATTGATAGCTTCAACCTAAACATATTTGGCAGTTTGATTCTCATTGAGCATTGCTCTAGACATTTCTTGCAAAGTTCAATTCTTTATTTCCACTACATCATTATGTTATGAAATTCTTGGTTGAGAGAACTGATGGAGAACGTTTTGATCATTGCATATTTTTCCAAAAGTTTCAATTTAGACCTCCATGATTGCTTTTAATTGCCTTTATTACCCATTTTAAATTTTCAAATTGTAAGACAAGTATTCTAATGCTTTCAATAGTCTCTGATTTTTTTCCTTCAGAACCCACATTAATCTAAAGTCATCAACCAAAACATAAATCTATATTTTCCAGCAATGATATCGACCTAAATCAGTCCCATAAGATGCATGTGAAATAGATCTAGGGCCATTTTGGTCGTAGTCTCATATTCAATTTGGATATCCCATAGATCAACTCTTGATTCGCTAATCATGCCAATGTCCAAACATTCATGTGACCAAGTTTCTTAGTCCATAATTCAAGGTGACTTGTGGATGTTGCTTTAAATCACTTTTCATATGGTTTCCAAATAATTGTTGCATGATCGAAGTCTCATTAGTTTAACCTTTCGAGCCTCGTCTACAACCTGACAGTCATTTTTATGAAAGTAATAGTCAGTTCCTCAGTACACAATTGACTGATACTTATGAAGAGAGAGAGAGAGAGAGAACTGAAGTGACTTTTTATGCATCCCACCAAAAATCTCCTCAAATGCATTCAACTCATTAGATTGACTTTTTATGTGTATGGAACAACCACTGTCAAAGTACTATCCTATCTCATGCGCTACATCTTGTGTCAGTGCTGAAGTGAGTGTTGTATTACCTATGCTTTGTTATGATATCTTATATTACGATGATAGTCTTATTGATAGATGATTTATTGTCCGAATCTACCTGACTTTCATCATCTTGACTCACGAAGGATCTCTCTTTTCTCTTTAGGGTATTTGTGCACTTTGATTTGACATATCAATATTTTTTGCACTCATGACATCAAATAGCTTCCTTTTCTAACATTTAGACAACATGCCTTGAAGTTCCCATAACCCTTGCACTCATGACATTGTAGTTAAGCTCGCTCATTATCTTTCCCAACATCACGTATGCCTTCAGTTATGCTGTTGGTGCCTCCCTCGAGCCTTTAACCGTGGTCAATTTTTAAAAGTAGATCCTAACAATAAGACAACATCTTCGACTTAGTCGGTAATGATGTTTTTCTTTGAGGCTAGTAAGCATACTTCATGGTGCAAAGACAGCTTGATGCTCCGCAAAAGAGGCAACTTGACTCTCCGTGGCGCGTCTTCGATCTGGATTAAAGTGATCATAGATAGAGACAAGGCAAGCAGACTTCATAAGTAGGTTTAGACTCTCCCCGTTGGAAGCGTCATCCCCGAGAGGTAAGCCGCGTGACTAACCCCCACCCTCTCTTTTCATAGAGAACCACAAGTCTTCCCAGGGAAGCTACGAACCATGTCTTCAAACGCATTGTCTTCTGCCTGACCCGCTACAAAAGCAGGTGGTACCGAACTTCTGCCATCGGACTGGAATTACCTTTCGGCTTTGGAGTAGTGATTTAGATCTACAGATCTAGAAAAGGAAAGAAATGACTGAGATTCGAGAAGAAAAACTTGTGATCCTCAGACGCCAGACTCACCTGAGGACCCAAAGCGCAGAGCAAGGAGGTTGTGGCTCGAACGGCGAAAAATGTGGCTCCCTCCACTTAACTAATTGCCAGAAAAACTAGATCTACAAAAAGAGAAACCAGATAGAAGGAAGAAAAATGAAGAGAGAGAGAGAGAAAAAAGACTTTAGTTTCAAGTTTACATAATTTAATTTTTAATATATAAATTACACAATCTTTGAACAAGGATCAAGTGGTCTAGTGGTTGTGTCATCGCTGTTGCCTTGTTACCAGACCAGGGTTCAAACCTGGCCACTCGCATTGCGAGTGCATTTTCTCCTATTTATGGAGTTTGAGCTACTGGACCGACCAATTGTGACCCGTATATTAATATGACAAAAAAAAAAATTATACGATCTTTGTCTTTATAAATACTTTTAAGGTTATAGTGTACATATGTTCCATTTTTATCTATAATTATTTAATCATTTATCCCTAAGAGCATGAAAATATCGATTTAGTTGGTGGCCAAGAAAAAAATGCAGGCCAAACTGTTGTAAGTTTTATATTATCCAACAAATATTATATATTATAAAGATAATCGATTAAATAACTATAAAAATAAAATATTATATTTACCAAATAATAAAAACATAAATTAAAAAATCTAAAAATTCTCGCACCCTAGATCATATATCATTTTGTTACAGATTTTTTTAGATGACATTTTGGTAAATATTTAATAATTTGTAAGGCTAAAATAGAAACAAAATATTATTTTCATATGTTTAAAAAGTTACATTTATCACTTTCTAAATATTTTAGGCCATTTTACATCATTCCCCCTCATAAATTGAATATACCAATATTATTTGGTAACAAAGCATTTTTTTTTTTTTGGTTATACTATTACCAACTTAACATCTTTGACTTTAAAAATTTTAAAACACAAGTAAATAACTTAATCATTTGGGAAGTAACTTAATCATTTGAGATGGACCTGGATATAAATAAAAGGAATATATGTGAAAATATGGAATAATAAGACAACTTCATAAATTTCAAATATTCATGATGTTTTGTGTGATATTCATTTTGTTTTGTCTTTGGTTTTTGTGGCGCATCTCATGTAACAGTGGATATCATCAATGATATTGGTCCAAATATTCAACTGGGACTACACTGCAAATCAAAGGACGTAGATCTCGGATCACAATCAATAGCTTATCATCAACATTATGGGTTTAAAGCAAAAATTAAATATTGGGGTACAACTCTGTTTTTTTGTCATTTTGAATAGGAAAGTGAGTCTAAATGGTTTGATATTTTTGATGAAGATAGAGATGGAGATATATGTCAATATTGTACATGTATTTGGAGTATAAGATCTAATGGTCCATGTAGATTAACTGGTCTAGAAAAATGTTCTCCGTGGAATAAACAAAAAATGTTGTAATTTGTAAGCAAAAATAAGGATATGTTTATATTTCATTTAGATTTTGATAAAGTTTCAGCATATATATTTATTTTAAAACGATATGTGCAGTGTTGGAGCATATTCTGCTTTATTTTTCCTCTCGATTCAGAATTCTTTTTGCATATAGATACTAAAAATATTAAAATATCTACCTTGTTATTAACCAATTAGAGATTACATTTCACTACATCATATGATTGAATTAAATTTCATATATTAAGGTTTAGTTTATAGTTTATAGATTTTATATCAGTTATGTTTTGTATTTACACAAAAGTAAAAGTAGTGTATGTACTGTTAATAACAGAAAAAGATCAAAGTAGTTTTCTTTTCTTTAGATTAAGAGGATGTCATTAGATGATCAATGATTCAGAGTCAAATCTGTTTAATCAATAATTATCAATTTTTTTTTTTAAATTTGGAGATTTGATATGTACAGATTCTAAAATCTCAACAATTTTGTAATTTTATTATAACTTTGAAAATATATTTAATTTTTTACATTTTTCAAAAATACTTCTTTACTATATGAGAAAAGAAGGTACCATTATTTTACTTTTTATGTTATGTCAATTTATTGTAAAGCAGTTGATATATTTATTGGTAGATAGACATTTTGTAAAGTTCAGTATTTTTTGTTATATTAATTTCTTGATCGTAATGGGCTGGTCCAATAACCAAACTCCATAAATAGAAGAAAATACACTCGGATGGTACAATCACTAGGCCACTTGATCCTTGTTAAAGTTGAATTATTATATCAATTGATTTATTTTTACATGTTATTTGACTAAATTTTAATATATGTCAACTTATTCTATTATAATTGACATATATAATGGTTGATAGATTTTTGATAAAGTTAAATTATATTAATTTTTGTGTTATTTAATCTTTTTGTCGACTAAACTTTAATTTTTGGCGATTTATTTTTCTAAAATTGACATATTTATTACTTGGTAGATTTTTGTAAAGTCAAATTATTATAATTTTTGACTTATTTTTACAAGTTTGTCGACTAAATTTTAAATTGTATTGACTTATTTAAAAACAATTGATATATTTATTGGTTGATAATGTTTTGTTAAGTTGAGTTATTATAACTATCAATTTAGATTTTTAATAGACTAAAACATTATATTTTGTTGACTTGTTTTAAAGTTAAAATTGTCAACTTTTTTTAAAAATTAAGTATTTTTCAAATTGTTTCAGAATGTAGTATATTTTTCTAAATTGTTCATAATATATAGTATATAGTTACAATCTAATTATTCCTTTTTAAAAATTTTAGATCTAATTATTTGTTCTGAAATTATATGGTAAATAGTCGAGCTCTCAAGAGTTTTTCTTCGCTTGACAAGAAGTAGTAACTTTTCTTTGTTGTGGTAAATAAATGTTATTTATTGGTAAGGGGGTTTTAAAATAAAGTGGAACAATTTGAAAATTAACCTAGATTACACATGACAATTAAAAATATACCATCTATTTGTAAAATTTGAAAAATACACTCTTATATATATTTTTATGACAAAATACTCTTGTTTTTATTAATTAAATAATTAATTTTGAAAATAAATTTGATTTTTCGTAATCAAAGTAATTATAAAACATAATTAATGTTTTTAATTCTTTTTGTTGGCTTTTGATGAAAGATTCAAGCTATGTCTTTGTAATTTGTTTGATGGTAAGACGATAATCTAATTTTTTTTGCAAAAGAGACATTGTTTTTTCCGCCTTGAGGTTCCTACCTTTTGTATCGACCAAAAGATCTTATGAATCAGTTTCAGAAGGACAACAACAAATCTTCCTCAAAGCTTCAACCTCCTTTTCGTAATAGCATGTTACAAAGTACTTTACCTTTTTAAAATTTTTTTTTCTCTTATTTTATGATTTATAAACGAAGAATAATAAAATAAAAATAATTTTAGCTAACAAAAAATAAAAGAAAAAATCGTCATTAAAACATGAAAAATGTAATTTTCAAAATTCAGAAAAATATGGTGTAGATTCTAAATAATCCAATACAAAAATGTAGTTTTCAAATATAAAAAAATATGTAAATTTCAAATAACTTTCACAATTAAGTATAGTTTAGCAAAATTATCCTAAAACAAAAGATGTAAACTCATATGCTTCAAGGATTTCTTTGCGAGTTCGAAATTTTATCAGACCAATGTTTCTTTAGTGGAGAATCTTATAAGTACTATGCCCTATTAGTATCATACCTTTAAAATCACTTTATACAAAACTAAGGATCAATACAACTTTCGCTTTCAAAAGGATTTAAGTAACACCGAGGTTCGCAACAATATAAAAAGAATAAATGAAAAACAAACTTTACATTGACAAAATTAAGCTAAGATTTTGATTACAATTCAAGCAAATTAAAAATCACAACCTTGTCTTCTTTGTTGAGCACTCTTTAATCTTTCCAACTTCCTTATAAACCATTGAAAATTCTTCAATCGCATTACCAATGCCTTGTCTTCTTTGTTACATGAAGTATTCTAATTATTTTCATGTGGGTATTCGAAATCTGCACAAAAAAAAACTAATAAGTATATAATCAAACAAGCATTCAAAAAAGATGATCGAGAACCAATACAAATTGTTAAAAAGTCGGATTTGTTGAGAAATAAAAAAATCAAGAAATGGGAACATAGGAACGTGTTGGCCAAGTTACCGAGAAAATACACATGGTTGGATAGACCATACGAAAAATAACGCGAGAGAGTCATGCGAGTCTATGAATCTATCGAGCCAAATATGCGAGAATTGATTAAAGACTCTAAACCGGATCAAAATTGATTTCACCCGAGCTATCTGAGTTGACCAAACAAGTTGAAGTATAAAGATGCTTATATAAGATTATAGCCAGTGGAGAAATATTGGATTGTTGAAGATATTTAGGCTACGCAACGCGGCGTAGCCTTATGGGAGAGATGCACATACTGGCTCGAGTAAGATGAATGCTAGATTTGGCAACCCACCTTTTGGCTGAGACTTTGAATTATTTCCTGTTTTGATCTAGTTTTATTTTTAATGTATTTTGGCTAATAAAAACATGTTGTAGGCGACATTTTATTATCAAGGAAGTAATAATTCCTAAAAGATGTTCACTCTCTCTCATTCAACTTTTTTTCTATTGTTCTTGAACATCTAAATGAAGTTCTTGATGTTTTAAGTGTGAATTTCCATATGGTATTAGAGCTATAAACTCCTCTTCCACATTCTCTTATACTTTCACACTTTCATTCTTCCATTCTCCCATTCTCTCATTCTTTTTTTTTTAATTTATAAAATGTAAATAATTCATTGATAATGAAATTACATCAGCTTAATTAAAAGCTAAGGTACAATATCTAAAGGCCCAAAACATTAAAAGCCCTTAGAAACCTTATTCTCTATAAAGGAGAAATTTTTTTGGGCCAAAACCCAAAATCTGATGGGCCTAAACCCATAACCAAAAACTCTCACCAGAAACCCTAAAACAGACCCAATACAACCCAAAGCCCAATAAACATGAAACCCTAGAAGAGGTCGTAGAAAACCCTAGCCTTCCTGCCGCGCCGCCGATCACCTCCGCCGTCAGTCGCTGGGAAACCGAGAATGCCAAAATTGGCCACCCACAACCACCTCGAACTGGCCCCCTAAACCAGGCAGGGGCTGCTGTGCCTAGCACTTTGACTTCGGAAACCACCACCTGCCGGCGAGAGCCTCAAAGATTGGCCACCAAGAGCGCCGGTCGCCGATTCACCACGTCGTGCCGGTCTCTACATACGCCTAACACCTAAAAGAACTACCACCAGTGGACAGAAGAAGGAGACAACCGCCGAGACTTCAGATCAACGAGAACCACCAAGATCTACCGCCACGAGGAGCACCAAAGCAGCCATAAAGAGGACGGCTAGGATCCATCCACCACCGAGGGAGAGGAAGCGAGAATCGGCTAGAGAGAAGAGAGATCCACTTCATCTATGAAGAGAGGAGCTCCGGAACTCCCAAAACAAGATTGCCGGCAATACAATTGATGGGAAAGGCCACCAACCACCATGCGTGAGAAGAGGAGCGAGCCCGCCTCACGAGACCGGTCGTCACCAGCATAACAAGAGACACTTCCGCGGTGAAGCTACTCTCCACCACCGCACATAAGCTGAAGAGCCATAGAAAGGAAAAACATGCGAGAGTCACCGGAGCCGCCGCGGTGCACGTGAAGAGATCAGAAGAAGAAATCCGGTGAAGTTTCTGCCTCTCTCTTCTCGACGGAGAAGCCTCTGAGAAAGTTCAGAGAGAGCGCCGAAGGGAGAGAGAATAATAGAGAGAAAAAGAGTTGTCCATTTCTCTCATTCTCTTACACATTGTTCTCAGATATCTCAAAATTTATCATGGATTCTCTCAAAAATCAAAGTCCCGGTTTCTTCTCAAAGGTGTTAACTACCTTCTTTGGGCTAGGACCGGCACGATATTCTTATGAGGTAAATGATTGTCAAAGCATGTAATCAAAACAGCCCAACCGCCTCCAAGAAGACTATCACTGTGAGTGAAAAAGGAGATGAAGATGAGCAAAAAAGTGCCATCTCCAAGAAATCCATTAGTGTCACTTTCAAATAAGAAGAGGACAAGTGGTTCCAATATGATCAAATGGTAATTGGAATGATGAAATGCTCACTAGAGTCGTACCTTTTGGAAGCATAATCCTATTGTGAGATACCAAAGAGCTATGGGAAACTCTCCAAAAGGTGTTTGGGAATGTCTCAAACCTAAGCCATGTATTTGAGGTAAACAAAGCCATAACCGAGATCAAGTAAGAAGACATGGAGTTCAATGACTAATTTGGGAAGTTTAGAACTCTTTGGGCAAAGTTGGAGATGTTGAGGCCATTCACCCTAGATGTCTCGGCTTTGAAGGAAAGAAATGAACAAGATAAGGTCTTTGGGGTTACTTCTAAACCTTAGTAGCAACTACAAGGACCTTCTGAAGCCATCCTAAGAGCGGAGAAGTTATCTAGTCTTGAAGATGTGTGCTCACAAATCCAAAAGGAGCAAGGTACTCTCAGTCTCTTTGGAGGAAGAAGGGATTTTTTTTAGCCAAAAAAGGAGAAGTAATTCAAGCCAAAAAGGGTTTCCAAAAAGGAGATGAAAGAAGAAATCTCTTTTGTGAGCATTGCAAAAAAGATAATCACAACAAAGACAAATGTTGGATTATCCATCAACATCTTAAGCCCAACAAATTCAATGATAGGAATATGTTAAAAACGACAACAAAAACTCCAAGCCTCAGTACAACAACAACAACTTTACTGCAAATCAAGCTCAAGAAGACCAAGCTAAGCTCAAGGATATTGTCACATAAGTTGGGGGATCGAGCCATGGAGACAACAAGTCTCTTGCCATGATCTCTTACAACCCACATGATGTCTCAGCTAAAGAAGATGTCCTCAAGGATGATGTGAGAAAAGAGGACCTAGATGCTCTCATCAAGGCCTTAAAGGAAGCCACTAAGAATGGTAACGATAATGCACTTGGTAATGGGGTTTGGTAGTTATTTGCTAGGAAAAGAAATTTTTAAATCCTTGATTTTAGATTCGGGTGCTTATCACCATGATTAATAACTTGAATCTAATTAATAATTTGGAACCAACTTTAGGTCATGTTATTATAGAAAATAGTGATAAGATTCTAATTAAAGGCATAGGAAATCTCAAAGTATTTGATAGAGAATCTAGAGCTTTATATATGCCATCATTTACCTTAAACCTTTTATCAAGGAAAAAAATTACTAATGACTTAAATTGTAAAGTTACATTTGGTCCCAACAAGGTTTTTGTCAAGATATTGAGATAAATGAAGTATTTGGTACGGGAGGAACCAAGGAAGGGTTGTATGTTCTAGAAGACATTAAGCCAAACGCCCACTCTATCTCTTTTAATACTTTTAATGTTGATTTAGATAATAGTTTTATGTGGCATACTAGACTAGGTCATCTGCATGCAAGAGCCTTTGATTAAATTTTTCCTAATTTTAAGTTTAACAATGACAATTGTGAGGCTTGTATCCTTGGGAAATATTGTAGAACCGTTTTCCCAAATTTTCTTTTATTTATGAACATTGCTTTGATTTGATTCACTCGGATGTTTGGAATTCACCTTGTATCTCTAGAGATCATATGAAGTACTTTGTTACATTTATTGATTAGAAGTCAAAATACACTTGGTTAACTCTAATGTCTTCAAAAGATAGAGTGTTAGATGCATTCAAAAACTTTCAAAACTATGTGTCTAACCAATTTAATGCCAAAATCAAATTTTTAGATCGAAAAATAGAGGGGGGGGGGAGAATACACAAGAAATACCTTTAAAGACCATCATTCTCACCATGGGATCATTCATCAAACAAGTTGTCCTTACACTCCACAACAAAATAGAGTGGCTGAAAGGAAAAATAGACATTTGATGGAAGTAGCCCGATCAATGATGTTTCAAAGAAATGTTCATAAGAGTTAGGATGCGGTGGTCACGGCTTGATATCTCATCAATATAACCCCCACAAGAGTCCTAGATAACGTGTCCCCATATGAGGTATTGAACAAAATAAAGCCTTCTATTAACCACTTACGTGTGTTTGGATGTTTGTGTTTGTCTCAGGGGAACAAATAACTAAGCTAGATAAAAAGAGTACTAGAGCCATGTTTGTAGGCTATTTTAACACTCAATAAGGATACAAGTGCTTTGTATCACATACAAGAAGAGTGCTAGTGTCAAAAGATGTGAGGTTTGTAGAAAATAAAAGCTACTATGATACGCAAGAATGGGATGATCGTAAGATTATCTCCACCTCTTCCTCAGATAGGGTTACAAACTTAAGAAACCTACTAGACACTCTTGGGTTGAAAATGAGCCAAAAAAGATAAAATGTCACACCAATGAGTTCACTAGGCCAAACACATCTCAAACTCAAGAGGTTGATAATGTGATCCTTATTGACCATGAAGGGGGAAATGAAACCAAGACTCAACATGATGAAGATGGTGGCTTATCACCAATTCACATAAGCTCGGACGATCAACATGCTCAAGAGGAGCCATCCCTAAATAAAGAGATACAAGAGGCTCCAGTTCTAAGAAGAAGCACAAGGATAAGGAGACCTCTAATCTTCTATAATAGCAAGGCCGTAGCTCACCCAATTCAAGGGTTTTGTTCTCTAACTAACTTTCCTTTGTCTCATCAAGTTTTTAGTGGACAATTGGATAAAGAACATGTTCCAAGGACATACATGGAGGCAATAAAACATAAGAAGTGGAGAAAATCCATACAATGTGAACTTAGAGTTATAGAGACAAACCAAACTTGTTATGAGGAAAACTTACCAAAACGCAAAAAGATCGTGAGCTCAAAATGGGTCTTCACCATCAAATACAAAATAAATGGTGAAGTGGAGAGACACAAAGTTAGATTGGTAGCAAGAGGCTTCACAAAAACTTATGGAGAATATTATTCAGACACTTTTGCACCCGTGACTAAGTTACACACGGTAAAAGTTATTCTCTCTTTCGCTACTAATCTTGAATGGGAGCTTTGGTAGATGGATGTCAAAAATGCATTCCTCCAAGGTGAGCTAAAATAAGATGTCTACATGTATCCACCCAGGGGCTAGAGAGCCAAGTAACACAAGGCAAAGTACTAAGACTCAAGAAATCTATCTATGGCATCAAACAATCCCCAAGGGCTTGGTACCATAAGCTGAGCTCAACATTACTAACAAGGGGATTCTCAAGGTCTAAAGGAGATATGATGCATTGTCCACCCTACAAAGTTAAGAAGGTATAGTAGTCATCCTCATCTATGTAGATGATATTATCATCTCGGGGTATAACAAGGTAGGACTTCACTCCACAAAAGAATTTCTCAAATCTATGTTTGACATTAAAGACTTAGGTGAACTTAAGTACTTCCTTGGAATAAAAGTATGTAGATCCAAGGATGGCCTATTTCTATCCCAACGGAAGTGCACTCTTGATATTCTTGGTTAAACATGTAAGCTAGGTTCAAAACCGGCCAAGATTCCACTTGAAGAAGGGTACAAAGTATCTAGAGAGAGGGAATGATATTACTCGGTTTTAATGCATAATAGTGGGCATTTATGTCTGCTATTCTGCATTATTCGGAGCATTTTCCTTGCCAATTTGGTATATTTTCAGGATTTTAAGTGTTCAGGTCGTTTTGGAGCAAAAGATGCATTTCAGAGCAAGTCATCATAAGAATTCGCTAAGTTGCAAAATGAAGTGCTCGATCGAGAAATAGAAAGAATGATCAAGCAAACCATCTAGAGAAGTGCACGATCGGGCACCAAAGAGCCCGATTGGGCATTTTCTCCTAGAAAAATATGGAACAAGAGATAGATCGTGCATCTGGCATATCGATCGAGCAGAAAAACAAATAGATCGATCGAGCACCATATAAGATCGATCAAGCACCATAGGAGATCGATCAAGCACCATAGGAGATCGATCGATCCTTTTTCCCGAGAAGAACAAGAAAATTTCCAAATTTTGCATCCAAGTCCTCAAGCTTATCCAATTTTCATATTTTTAATTATTTACTTGAGTATTAAAGCCTTATGGCTTAGGTTTTGTGAGTCACACAATTTTAGAACTTTGAGCTTTTACATAGAGAAGGATCTGAACCCTGTATTTGGAGAAGATTTCTGAACTCTGATTTTATACACAAATATCCATACTTATTTCACTATGTGTTCTTCTTTGATATTGAATTTTTTATGATTTGCAATGTTTGAGTAGTTCACTAGTTAGGTTTTAGGTTTTCTCAGGAAAATCAGGTTTGATTGTTAGAGTTGTTCTTAAAGAGATTGAATTTGTTAGGTTCTCAGTCTAGATTTAATCTTAATGCATGAATTA
>OVBE01001669.1:0-35009 GCA_900406425.1 Iberis pinnata
CAGCCAATTTCTCTTAGCTGAGCCGATTTCAGTATATCAGCTGCAACGTAACCATAATTCAAATTATCGTACACGAGCGAATTCCTACGTGGCGAATGGCATTCCTGTAAATACGTTTTTTGTCACAACGTAATAGAGGGGTACGCTGGGCATTTAAAAAATGCAAGTAATANTTGTATGGTTCTGGTCATTTTTTCTAAAATGTATGGTAGTTAAGAGAACTTCCCAAAAAACAATTGTGACAACTTTGTTGTCACCAAAAAAATAAATACATCAAAATTAACGACGTAAGATACCATGAACATCGTTTAGCCAGGAAGGAATAATGATATCCACCGATGCGAATATGCACTTCTGTTTCCAGGCTTGTCGTGCAAGAAAGTCGGCCTTCACATTTTGTGATCTGGTTTTATAAATCAATGTAGCCAAAGGATTTAATGACCGCATATAACTTGCCTCCTTCAATTCCGCGGTAAACGCGAGCCAATCTGACAGATTTGAAACCATTGTGACGAGTTCAGTTGAATCTGTAACAAATATGGTACATGTGAGTCCATGTTGAAAGATGATTTCCATTGCCCATATTAGACTTAGAAATACCATATGAAGGGGGCAACGCTAATGTTTAAGACCTCTTTATCCTAGAATATACGTTGTATTATCCTTGTAATGGAGAAGCCAGTCTATACCACTTGTGGTTGAGCCAATTTTCCAGGAACCATCTACAAAACATACAGTATGATGGCGAGATAACAGTTCTGAACATTGTGTTCGTTGTTGGATGGCCCTTTTCTCCACTAGATTCACTTGATACCATGCATTTGATTCCTTTTCAGCTATGTCGAGAATATCATGTGGGTCACGGCATTTTCTCGGATATAATTTGTCATCCCTTGATTTCCAAATGAGCCATATGATCCATGGATAATTCCTTGTCCATGTTGATTCCTCCGGCTGTCCTTTCGAGAAAGAGAGAAGGTAACTCATATTTTCGTTCAGTGAATTGGTAGGTAAAACTCTAATTCGTGAGGGAATATTCGAAAGGGCCAACGATTTCAAAGCATGGGGACACTCAAATAGTGCATGGTTAATCGATTCCCCTTCCACGTCACAGTGCGCACAAATATTATCCACCCTAATCTTTCGCCAAAACCAGGTGATCATGGACAACTAATACTCTCGATAAGATTTTCCATAAAAAATGTCGAATCTTCGTTGGGGCACCTATCGACCATACGTTTGCCTTCATACCATTGAGATCTGGTTTTTTAAATGAAACCCTGTCTCCATATTATATAGGGACTCCAAAAGCGTGTAACCATATTTAACTGTATAAAGTCCTGATTTGGTGTGTTTCCAGCATAAACCTTGGCTAATTAAAGGGATGGTTTAATACTCAAAATGAAGAGAACATCTCGGGGAGAGACTATTTGATGTATTAAATCAACATTCCAGAGGGTAGGATTGGTTTAAGTAAAGTGTGTATTCGCAAATCTTGGTCACACTACTCACTGGATGGTTGAGCCGGCATAGAAAAATCCTTCGGTAGCCAGTTATCTCGCCAGAAACGGGTATTTCTCCCATCTCCAGTTGTAGAGCGTATGCCCAGGGTTATTAAGCTTTTAGAACCCCAAATATTGTGTCATCCATAAGATGTTCCAGTGGGTTTTGGAGCATGGAATGGTAAACTATGTCGATAATATCGTTCCTTAAAAATCCGACCAAAGAGGGAATCATGATTTTGGTAGAGACGCCACACCTGTTGTGCGAGCATCGCCTGATTAAAATGCACAAGATAATTAAAACCTAGACCCCCAAGTTTTTTAGGAATACAAAGTATTAGAGCAACTATAAAGAGCCCACTTTGGTGTTTCATGAAAAGCACATTAGCTCATACAATTAGGGTTTTCAAGCAAGATAGATTACTATATATATTGATGTTACGAGATTGTTGAATGCAACTTTGAGAATTGTTTCCAAAAAACTCTCCTCCCTTTCTAATTTATGAGATTAATAAAATCAATTTGAATATGGTGTTCTTCCTTTAAATCTTCCTTCTCGTTTACTTTCATGCACAATAAAGCTCATATGAGCTATTTCATTTTTCAAGCTTAGATGATATTTCCCTAAGCTCATTTGAGCATAAATTTTATCTTCGTTTGAATCTTGCTATCATGGTATCATAGTCAATCCGTTCATAGATTTTATTCTTGCCATCATATAACTTCTTCTAGTTATTGTTATGAAAAAAGCCAAGCTTTCTCAAGTTTTATAGTAGAAAGGTTTCATCTTTCCTGTAAATATTGAAACTTTAGGCTAGAAGTGGAAGCTTTATATAGAAAGGAAAAAATTTAAAAAAAAAAGGCTTCAATAAATGGCTCTTGTTATCTGGTTATAGAGTTGCTTCCTCTGCGTTTTCATGACGGTTTGGATATTGTTAGTTTCTACTTTGTCCAGCTTGTGTTGGTTTCACGCAACATGACTATGTGTCCAAGAAAATAAGAGATTATTGGTTGAGATTTAAGCTTCTTCAGTATGCCCATGGTATGTCCTATTTTTTTTAGATAAAACAGAGTATAGACTTATGACATAACTGGAAGTCAATTGGTTGTTGTTTGTATGGTGGCTCTATTATCTAGATCTCTAGGAATGAACGTTGGATTGAGTTTAATAAGATGTGAATATGGTGCAAGTTTCTGACTTCATGAGCGAAATGTCAATGAGAAAAAATATTGCAGAATGTTAAGCTGAAAACTTTAGATTTCATAGGTAGTATTTTCCTAGCCACTTGTATAAGTTCCAAAAAGCAGTTACAGACGAAGGAAGTTGTAGCACTTTATCCATAGTAATGTTCTCTCTTATTGACACATTGAGGAAAACATGTTAGCTAGCTTATACTTTTAGGTTTTGGAATAATGCAGCTTCAATGGAATGGGTTGTTATGGTCAGATTTGGACATATTTTCAAAAGAAAAGAGAAGGAACATGATATTTGATTCAAATCTAAGAGAGGAATACTTGGTAATTTAGTGAAAATAGTAACAAGGGAAGACCTCTGAGAGAGTATGGGAAACTCTACAAGTATCTATCCAAGAAAGTGGTTGAGAAAAGCACCTCCGATAGAGTTATGATATTACAAGTGCACTCTGAAGAAGATGGTTGGAAGAAGCACATCTGAGAGTGAGAGAGTTAGGATGATTCTACAAATGAAAACCTTGAAAATGATACAAAGCACCTCTGAGAGAGTTATAATAACTCTACAAGTGCATTTTTTAAAAGAAAAAAATGAAAAACAAAATGTGAAAAGAAGAAAGTGACCACATTCATAGGTTTGAAGAAAATGATGATCGTGTTTATGCAGCCTCTTTCTACAAGTGATGAAAAGTTCTGATTTTCATCTTCCATAAAGCATCTTGTGCGTCGAAACTTGGCATCTTGGTTCTCACCCGAAGAAAAGTTTGCGGGAGAGTATTAGAAAAATCATAAAGAGTCCATCTTGGTGTTTCATGACAAGCCCATTGGCCCATACAATTAGAATTTTCAAGCAAGATAGATTACTATATATATATATATATATATATATTGATGTTATGAGATTGTTGAATTCAATTTTGAGAGTTCTTTCCAAGTAACTCTCCTCCCTTTATAATTTATGAGTTTAATTAAATCAATTTGAATCTTGGTGTTCTTCCTTTAAATCTTCCTTCTCGTTTACTTTTTTGCACAATAAAGCTCATATGAGCTATTTCGTTTTCCAATCTTATATTATATTTCCCTAAGTTCATTTGAGCATAAATTTTATCTTTTTTTGAATCTTGCTATCACAGAGCTTAGACCATGTCACCCAGTGAATATCTTGTGAGTTTGTTCTTGAGCTCCACCATAAATTAGCTATAGCACTAGTTAATTTATGAATTAAGCCCAAAGGCAACTTAAAACATGACATGACATAATTCGGTAGAGCATGTGCTACTAACTTGATCAAAATCTCTTTGCCCCCCTTGGAAAGAAATTTGACTGACCAACCACTAATCCGAGATTGCAACGATCATGTACATATGAAAAAACCTGAGCCTTAGAGCCTTGCAGTTGCTATTGGATTCCTAAGTATTCCCCTCCTCCCATACGAGTGATTCCTAGGCGTTCTTTAAAAAATTATGTCTTGTTCCTCCCCTCATGTGCACATTGACTTTATCAAAATTAATACGTTGACATTACCATAAAGCGATAATGATAAGTATATTAACAATGGCATAACACTTAAAGTCATGATTGGTAAAGTTTTAAAGAGTGGTTAAAAGCAGCTGAAACGGTAGCTGAGAACGGGAACTGAGAACGGGAGCTGAGAGAGAGAGAGAGAGAGAGAGAGAGAGAGAGAGAGAGAGAGAGAGGGGAGAGGGAAAGCGAGAGAATAAAGAAAATGGAGATGAGAAAATTTTATTCTCCTTAATTTTNTAAGAGTTAGAGCTGAGAGCGGAAGATGAGAGCGTAGCTGAGAGCGGGAGTTAAGAACGGGAGCTAAGAGCAGGAGCTGAGAACAAAAGATGAGAACAGAAGCTGAGAACTAAATTTTTGTCTTCAAAAAAATAGTTTATTTATTTAAGACACTTAAAATAAAAAAAATTCTTAAGGATTTTGAAACTAAATATTTTTTAAAAAAACAAAATAGTAGGGATGCGTATTTAAACCGAACTGGACAAAACAAACTAAACCGAGTTTAGTTCGGTTGATTTGGTTCAGTTTTATTTTAGTTCGGTTTTCGATTTGGTTCCGCGAACAAGCGAATGCCAAACCGACTCGAACGAAAATTTTATTTGGTTCAATTCGTTAAAAAAAATTGAAAAAATCAAAAACTGAGTGCCACCCCTAGTATATAGGGTTCATAATTTTCTATATTGTAAACCTATTATAATATACTAGTATGTTATTTAGAATATCAGGTAAAATATATTAAAACATTGTATGTTAAAAGATGGAAAAAAATCTTAACAATTCGGTAATATTTGTCCATTTAATACATGAACTTATTTCATTGTCATATAAATACTTATATTTTTAACATTTGCTATATAAATACTCATATTTTTAATCGTTTCCATTTTAGTTCACATACAATTTAAAATTGTAATTTTATCTAAAAACGCGTTAACGCCGTTAGTAATCGTAGTGGATCTCTTTTAATTTTTACTAATGTGGATTTAACTTTTTCTAATTGTTTTTAATTATTCTCCTTCTAGCTAATGTCTCTCTTACTGCAAGTGAAGCGATATCAATCGACTGGATCTTCATCGTAAATGGAATGGGTTATCGAAGACTAACAAAGATGAAGATCTCACGAAATGCGGTTAAAGTCAATTTTCGTTGAAAGAAACAGAAGAATTTAAATTCTCAAAAAATCCAGAAAACTTGTATTGATTTATCTCCAAACATTCAGATCTTTTAAAAACAATATTCAAAAGATTGTCTGAAATTCAAAAATTTGTACACGAATTCCAAAACCACAGATTGAGAAGGCGAAGAAGAAACCTAATCTACCAAAAACCTCTCAGGTGCTACAAGGAGAAACCTACACTTTCTTCTTCAATCATAGGATCAGTGTCACAAACAAAGCAAAGAATAATAATAGTTAAAGAACCGACCAAAGTTTATTAGCTCCGGCGATTTTCAAAAAAAATATGACGGAGACGGTGAGAAACATGTTAGTAAAAACGGAAACAAATATGATTGCCGATATATTCATTTTTCCGGCGAGATTCATTGCCTAAGGAATTTTTTTCCATCTAAAGTAATTTTATAGCGACAAATCTTTAGAGAGAGAGAAAATAGTAAACTCAATATAACAAACAAAAGATTTGTGATGATTTTTAAATAAGGAGAAAAGTAGGGGTAGGGCTAGGATTGGGCATTTTACCCGAAACCGAACCGAAAAACTTAAAACCGGAACTGAACCAAACTTTCAAATAATCCAAATGGGTTTTATAAATATTTAGTATGAGTACACGAACCGAACCAGATCCGAACCGAAACCCGAATGGGTACCCAAAAACCCGAATATATTTATAGATATAAGTAATTTTATTGGGTAATTCGGGTTTCTGATTGTATTTCGATGTTTTTTGTTTGGGTAATTCTGGTTTTGGACCCAAACAGCCATATGATTCATGTTATCCGAAAAATACAAACCGCAAAACCCAAAATACAATAAAAAATCAAAATTATCCGAAAAACCCGAACAAAAAAATAATTCGGTTCCATATCGGCTTTGGTAGAAAAACAAAACCCGACCCAAACCCAAATAAACCCAATCCGAACTCAAACCGAAATATATTCGGTTCCTATTTGGGTCCTATGTAGTCGGACCCGAAAAACCCGAAACACGAATTAATCGAACTAAACCCGAACTGAAACCCGAATGCCCACCCCTAAGTAAGGATGTCAAAGTGGATAAACCAACCCAAACCAACCTAAATCCAATTAAACCATTTGTTTAATGGTTATGAGTAAACTCAATCCATTAAATATATGGTTTGAATCAACTCATAACATATTTTAAACTAACGGGTTAATGAGTTACCCATAATAATTTTATTATTATTTTAATAAATATCATAATTGTTAATTATAACATCATCATTACATCATAAGCATCTTATCACCAACTTCATCACAGTCATGATCATCGAGAAATTTTTGGCAGGAAAATTTTGACTAGAAAATTTTTTAGGGGAAATATTTTGATGGGAAAATTTTTGATGGGAGAACTTGTGACGAGAAAATTTTGGCGGGAAAATTTTTGACGGGAAAATTTTGACGAAAAAATTTTTGGCACAAAAATTTGATGGGAAAATTTTAGCAAGAATATATTGATGGAAAATTTGGCGGGAAAATATGTTATGAGGATGAAAATGTTATGTTTTGGTGTAATGATGTTGATTTTATGTTAATGTATGGAGATGAATGATAATGGTGATGTGATGATGAATCTAAAGGATAATGAAACACAATTAATGGGTTAATGGTTTATTCATTACAACTCAATAACCCATAAAAAATTTAACCATTTTAACTCAACAATCCATTAACCCATTAAACTTATTAACCCATTAGAACCATAAGATTCAACTCATTGGATTAATGAGTTGGGCTTGGTTGGGTTGATCGATAATATTTTATCCATTTTGACACTCCTAGATAAAAGGGGAATAATAAAAAAAACTAAATCCATGTCATTAATAAATAAAATAGTTTTAGTGCTCTGTTGTTATGATGACGAATGGCATTTAACGTTTTTGAGATAAATTTGCAATTTCAAATTGTTCGTGAATTAAAGTGACAACAATTAAAAAGTATGAATATTTATATGGCAATGAAACAAGTTCATGTATTAAATTGACAAATATTATACAGTTTAAGTGTTTTTGGGTTTTTAAAAGATTTTATAAATGAAGATACTAAGCTGGAATTGTCAAGGAGCAGGGAGCGTTTTTACAATTAAAACTTTGAGGGATTTATGGAAAAGATGTAAACCGGATATTTTATTCTTATCAGAAACAAAACAATCATTTGCTTATTTGAATAAATTTGTTCTACATTTTGGTTATGACAAATTGTTTACGGTTGATCCGATTGGAGCAAGTGGTGGTTTAGCAATTTATTACCATGATGATTTAGATTTAAAATTTTTATCATCAAATAACCGTATTATAGATACAAGTGCAACTATTGGGAACATGGAGGTATTTATATCATTTGTTTATGGTGATCATGTTCAGACGAAACGTCATATAGTTTGGGAATAATTGGAATTTATAAATTCAACAAGAATAGCTCCATGGTTTATGATAGGAGATTTTAACGAAATTACAAATAAGAAGGAGAAAAAGGGGGGGGGGGATATGAGATCGGCTACCAATTTTATTCAATTTAATAGTATGATAATAACATGTGGGATGACGGAATTGGAATTCACAGGGAATCAGTTTTCATGGAAAGGGGAAAGATGGGTTATGGAAAGAAAGAAACGATAAAATGTTGATTGGATCGTGCACTAGGAAATGAGGACTGGTATAATTTATATCCATATTCGCATGTAAAATATTTGGAACTCATTGGGTCAGACCATCGACCAATTCTGGCAGAATGTCTCTTTCGTCCTTGGAATGGGAGAAGACAGTTCAGATTTGATAAACGATGGATTGGAAAACCCGGACTACAAGAGGCAGTCGAGGAAGGGTGGATGCGGTATGGATCCAATAGTGGTTTAGGAATTCATGATAAGATCAGATTTTGTGGGAATCGTATATCAAAATGGAGAAAAGACAATGTTCCATTGGGTTTGGAAAATATTGAGCATCTAAAAGCTGCATTGGAAGATGCACAAACAGATGACAATATATCACATGCGGAAATACAAGATATTACAAAAAAAAACTTAAAGAAGCATATTTTAAAGAAGAAATTTACTGGAAGCAAAAGAGTAGAAATTTATGGTTAAAAGAGGGTGATAAAAATACAAAATTTTTTCAAGCTACAACAAAGCAAAGAAGGGCCAGGAATCAGTTAACGAGACTGATGGATTCAAACGGAAATTCGGTTGCCACAGAGGAAGGGATGGAAGCAATAGTTGTTACATATTTTCAAAATATGTTCGCTAAAAGTAATACAGGGAACATCGAGGATGCCATAGGAGACTTAAAGACTCTTTTCTCAGTTTCAATAAACAATTTTTTAACAAGGGATATCACGGAAAATGAGGTAAAGAAAGCAGTTTTCTCGATGCATCCTGAAAAAGCTCCGGGTCGAGATGGAATTACGGCTTTATTCTACCAAAGGTTCTGGCACAATATTAAAGGAGATTTGGTTAAAATGGTAAAAGAATTTATGGATAATGGTACTTTCGATAAAAGACTAAATGAGACAACTATCTGTCTGATCCCTAAAATAGAGAAACCAAAAAGGATATCAGAGTTGAGACCTATAAGCCTATGTAATGTGTGCTATAAAATTATCTCGAAAATATTATGTTTGAGGCTGAAAAAGGTATTGCCAACATTAATATCAGAAACCCAATCAGCTTTTGTTTCAGGGAGATCGATTGCGGATAATATTCTGGTCGCCCAAGAAATGTTTCATGGGTTAAAAACAAATAGGCTCTGTATGCACAAATACATGGCGATCAAAATAGATATGAGTAAAGCATATGATCGGGTAGAATGAGATTTCTTAAGTGGGGCGCTGCGTAAATTCGGCTTCTGTGAAAATGGATTTTATGTATAATGGCAAGTGTTTCGATGGTATCATACAAAGTTTTAATAAATGGGCAACCAAAAGGCAATATAACCCCATAACGGGGATTATGACAAGGGGATCCATTATCTACGTATTTATTTATCCTCTGTACAGAAGTCATAATTGCTTTATTGAGGAAAGCAGAGGAGGATAAGAAAATCAAGGGTATTCGGATAGCTTTAAGAAGTCCGGTGGTATCACACTTATTATTTGCAGATGACAGTCTGTTTTTTTGCAAAGCTGAAGAACAGGAATGTCAATAGATATTGCAGCTATTGGAAACGTATGGAAAGGCATCAGGTCAAGAGATAAATTTTGACAAATCCTCGGTCATGTTTGGAAGTAGTATCGCGATGTCAACCCAGGATCGGATGAAAATGCTTTTAGGAATCCATACTGAAGGTGGAATGGGTAACTACTTAGGAATACCGGAAATTTTAGGAGGAACAAAAACAAGAATATTTATTTATGTCCATGAAAAATTAAATGATCGAATTAATGGTTGGTCGGCAAAGCTACTATCGAAGGGGGGAAAAGAGATTCTAGTCAAATATGTGGCTCTAGCCCTTCCTCTTTATGTAATGTCATGCTTCAAGTTACTCCAATTGTTGACTTCTGTGTTAACCAGTGCTATAACAAAATTCTGGTGGAGTTCCAATGGAAGAGACCGCGGTCTTCATTGGGTGGCATGGGAAAAAATGTGCGAGCCCAAACACGAAGGTGGTATGGACTTTCGGTTCTGGATGACTTTAATTCAGCTTTACTGGCTAAACAATATCGGCATTTGATTCAATTCCCTAATTCGTTAGTGGCAAGGATTTTTCGTGCGCATTATTATCGTAATGTCCACCCATTAATGGCAAAAAAAAAATTCTCTTTCATTTGGATGGAGAAGTATTTATGAGACAAAAGAGATCCTATTAAGAGGTCTTAGGAGAATCCTTGTTTCCGAGAAAAATATTTTGGTATGGACGGATAATTGGATTCCTGATATCGAGCATCGCCCGGCTCGAGGAAGGGGACAAGTTTTAGTGCCGAATTCAAAAGTGAAGGATCTTTTCATTGCAGGAACAAGAGAATGGAATTTACTGCTGCTGAGAGATATTGTTGATCATCATGATATACCATTGATACGGGGAATTCAGGTATCAAAAAAGGGAGAATAGGATAATTGGATATGGAATTATACAAATTTTGGGAGATACACAATTAAGTCGGGCTATAAAGTAATTCAATTGTTGAAAGCTGACAACGCTAAAGATATAGTATATGGCCCAAATATTAAAGAGCTTCAGGCTTATAAGTGGAAAGTCAAATGCCCACCGAAAATCAAACATTTTTTGTGGCAAATGGTATATGGTTTTCTGGGAGTCAGAGAGAGGTTATCCTATCGAGGAATTGACTGCGACAAAACCTGTCCCAGGTGTGAGGAAGAGGTGGAAACGATAAACTATGTTTTTTTAATTTCCTTATTCACTATATGTGTGGAGTATGTCGTCAATTGATGTTACCAACAATAACTTTCCGGGACATTCTCTTCTCGAAAACATGGATTATCTGTTTTGGAGAATCCAAGGTGGACATGATAACGTAGATATACAGTGATATCCCTGAATATTATGGTTTATTTGGAAATCGAGAAACCAAAAACTATATAAAGATGTGGACGTCGATCCACCAGACATAATTACATATGCGATTAAGGAAGGAATTGCATGGAAATAGGCTCAACAGGTATCAGAGAAAAATTTGGTGCAAGATAGGAATCTTGGGAGACCTTTACTCATAAGAGATTGACCTCAAGAGTTGTATTGTACAATTGATGGGGCTTGGAAAATCACAGATCTTTTCACATGGTTAGGGGGAAGCTGACAGAGAGAGGAGGGTGCAAGAAGCTGTTGAAGAAGTCTTTCGTCGCTGCATTCATAATTTGAAGCACTTGTGTGGGCAATGAATATGATTCTTTCTCGTCGTTTTCACTGTCACACTTTCGAGACTAATAGTTCGACATTGGTGGAAATGCTTCAGGCCCCTCAAGATTGGCCGGCTTTTATTCCTTTGTTCGAAGAGTTCGAGGAAATGCGGGGACGTTTTGTGGACTTTAAAATTTATCACATTCCGCGCAGGATGAATGGACTGGCAGATCGCCTGGCACGTTCGGCACGTATACTTTCTCTCTCGCACTCATATGTAGGTACAATTTTATCATATTGGACAACAACCAATATAAGAGTCTAATTTTTTTTTTTCAAGTTGTAAAAAAAAAAAAATTATAAATGATGTTAAGTGTTTTTTTATTTGAAAAGCTTTACAATTTTGAATGAAAAAAATAACAAAAAAAAAAAAAAAAAAAAANTTCACACTCACCTAGAGGAGAGTAAGGCATTTATACAAAATATGGCATACGTGTGCTTTTTTTTTTTAAATAGTGTTTGATTGGCGTCGACTCCATTATAGTGTAAAGCAACCCATCCTAAAATTCATTTCCAATCTAGGCTTTAGCAAGAGTAGCCTAACAATTGTGACAAAAAAAAAACATAAATTATAACGTCGCTTGGAAATCGAAGTATGTATTTGAAATCAACCACGACGAGGTAGGAGCGGCTTTCATTCTTCTTCCCTCTGGTCCCATACCGTAGCGAGGTCCTCTGTTTCCAGAGATTAACGTGAACCACATCTCCGTCGGGATCGCCATTCTTCCATCAATTTCTCCTACGATAGACGTCTCTGTCTCCGCAGTAGACATAGCCGTAGCCGCCACATCCAACGGAGATAGTTCCACTCAGGATCGCCTCGTTGTTTGATCGTATTCTTTACTTCGGAACGCATCTTCTCGGTCTGCCTTAACGGTTTCCGTCCCGCGGCTGATTTCACTATGGATGTAAGTACTCAAAATTGTTCAGTATTTTTGGATTTTGGCAACCATGATCTATGCCTAAAAAACACAATGCATTGTTTGTTGGATTGTACACCGTTTTTCTTGATTTTTCTGTATGCTTTTTCTAATCGATTGTGACGATGTTTAAGAGTGTTGTTCCTTAAATCCTTCTTTTGAAGGAAATTTTTGAAAGCCTTATCGTGATTTTAGATACTTTCGAATGTTTATACAGAGTATTCCATAGACTGTTTATGCTACTCCCGCACGAACTAGATGAATTCTGTTGGAGAAAAGGTTGATGATGAGTTTGTGCGTTCTAGGGTTTGTATCTGGGAATACACTTTTGGTTAGGTCAGCTAGAGTTAGTGAAGTTGGGGCTGCACATAATTTGGTTAATTGCACACATTTTTTAAATAATTATATATTTTTCAGTTCTTCTGGATGTTATCATGTTAGTAAGTAATGTTCTGAAAATATTGCTGTATTTTCGACACCAGTTGGAATCCCAAGTGATGGGACACAAATTCTGGTCATATTGGTGGCTTTTTTTTCTGCGCAAGCATTAATCTTTTGGTGTGTGAATGGTGGCACTGACATGAATTTATCACTCTGTTGTTTGTAGATTTATCTCCAGGGATGAAGAATATGTTGCAGACTTAAAGTGAAAGTGAGACATTTTTCAGACGATATTTTCGGGCCTTTGTTTAGAAAATTTCTGTCTTGCTTTCACTCTATTCGGAGAAACTCTCTTTTAACGTTCCATGTCATGGACACTCCAAATCCCAAACGACCCTGCCATATCCCTTTGCCTTCAGTTACCTCTGCCATAGAAAATGCTAGTTCCCTCCCTATTGCTTCAGGTTTCAACCAAAGCGACATCGATATGACTATCTCTTCTTTCCTTTCGTTGTCGGACTTGCCTTTGTTCTCCTCACCACTCTCCATTGGCTGCTCTTTTGATCGAGTGCTTGATAAAATTATCCTCTCAGCAGCTGGAACTTCCAGTGATGAATTCTATCAGGATCGCTTCCTGGATCATACTCTCCAACTTGCATCACTTCTTTACAAATCCACCAAACGTCGCATCAGGAGACGCACCACCCTCCAAAATTCCATATCCTGGCCTCTCTTCCCTGAACTAACCATTAAGGTAACAAATTTAGAATCCTCATACCATGTAGCTGTTCTTTGAATTTTTGCCCTGTTTCTCTACCCATTTGGTTGAATTTGTAGACGATGTTTTATGCATGTGTTACCCTGCTGATCTCATAGTCATTGTAATAAATTGAGAATGCACAAATTATACCGTGTGCGTGGAATGTGTTTTCTTATGTGATACATAATATATTTTTATGGCATATTCAGGTTTTTTCGATGCTTGATACAAAGTCTCTAATGCAAGTTTCTGCATGCTGCACAATGTTCAACAAGTGTGCCATGGATAGTGTATGTTACTCCCACATCGACCTGACAATGGCTGCCAAGCATGTCGATAATTTAGTTGTGTGTAAAATGATCCATCGGGCTGGAAAAGAGCTCAGGTGATATTTTCTCTTTCTGTTTTTATTTTGTGGTGGAACTTGGTGGTCTATGAATATGTATAATTATCTCTCAGGTTTTGTTTATCCTTTCAGATCAATTAAACTTGGTTCTATCTCTTCCTATGCTGGATCTACTCTCACAAGAGCCTGTCTTACCCCACTCACCTTTAATCATGGTTTTGCTGGGTATTTGCTACATTACAAATTTATACAAGTGAAAATTTATGTACCAAACTTGTTATATTTATCTGATTTGTGCTTGTCTGAAACACCTTTACATAAAATGGTTAATTTTTATTTTTTTTCTTCGAGTAATTGGAGATTATATAACTTTTGTATCACACCTTCTAAGTGCTACTGTATAACTTCCATTCAACTAGGGGTCTCTTGAGAAGCCTACACCTTTACTATCTCATTATGGTGGATTGCGAGTCCTTATCTCCTGTATTGTCAGCTTGTTCGAATCTCACTGATTTGAAGATTGTCGGACTGTAAGTTGTCTTGGAACCTCTAAAGTTCAGGAATTCTCCATTTTCACTGTTGCTTTGCCTGGAGGCACTGCCCTCTATGCTTTTGATTTTATTTTCTTCAATGTCTGCCCACTTTCATTACTTCTGTTGGTTCGTCACTGTAGAATTGTCTGCATTATTTAGTGTTCCAGGTGACGGAAATCCACTAGAGCAGTTAGTGTCTCTCACGAGAAGTTGTCACTTGATAGAGCACCTGTTCATAGAGACTTATAGTGGAGTAGGTAATGTTTCCAGTAGAAGCTTTTCTTTTTGTAGTTCATGAGAGTGTTTTCTCAAAGTTACCTACTTTTTCACTGGTAGAATAGGCCTTCCAACAGATTCAAGCTTGTTAGAGTTTGTAGATAATTGCCCAAACTTAATATCTCTATCACTTCTACGTTTTCGGCTAAATGACGCAATAGCCCAAAAACTAATGAAGGTATGACGTTTCTAGCTTATTGTTGATCTTTCTTCTCTCTTTTTCGTTTGATACCACCTATATGCTTTTACAAACCAAAAAAATCTTGTGATGGTTTTGCAGGGTTTTCGGAAACTGAAGTACATGAATCTCTCTCAAACAAAAGGAGTTCTTAATGGTTGCTTTTTAAGGTTCGTTTTGTTTGACTATGTGTTTAATAATGATATCCTGAAGTGTGTATTAGCAAATTTCTGAAGGTGTAAGATCTTTTGATGGTAGGGATTTGGGACATAGCTGCAGAGACAGTCCACTAGAGACTCTAATATTGCGCAACTTCTATGCTCTAGAGGAGGTAAAAGATATAAAACACTAGTAGTTTTATAAAATCTTACACTTAGTTTTTATTGTCACACTCATGAGTTGTGGCCGTAATTCGGGCATTCAGAGAGAAGTTTTGTTGTTTCTGAATTCATTACTCGCTGGAGACTTCAAATCCATTAGGCTCATTGTAAGTTACAAGAAATTTACTGGTTCTTGGTAAATTTGCGTATGACATAAGGTAACTTTTTTGTTTTCTCATGACTGCCTATTTATTTTTCTTATATAGGACGTATCAAATATCAACGGTTTAGTTTCTAAGGGAGGCGGTAGAACTATTGACCTAAAGTACTGGATCTATCGGATTTTGTTAGTCAACGGGTTGCTCATTTTTTTAAAAAAAATTTCATTAATATAGATGATATTGTTGTTTGTTATAGATTCCCTATTGATGAGCTGAGAAAACAGAGACCAAATTTCACATTTGTGGCAAATTTCAAATCACAATCATCGTCTCCAACATCATCATCATCATCATTATCAAGGTCATCATTTTCAGGTTGTGTTTATTAGGCTTTATTTTATGGTAGATAATTTAAATGGTTGTGTGTTTTATAACATCTCAGCTCAGAAGAGGAGGTATGTTCAGACAACAGCATTTCTTCCTTGAGTTCTAATTATAGCGAGGAGGAGGAGGAGGACGAGGACGAGGACTTAGGTAATGGTGATGCTCCTTTTAATTTGTTATAAATAGTATTAGGGACGGGTTTTTTTCGTCAAAAAGTCAGGGAGTATATGCAAAATCATAAGTAGATTCATGGTCTTTATTATAATAACTCGAATCTGGTATGAAATAGATAAGACTTAAGTTATGATAAAGCCAAACTTATTGCTGTCGTGCAGTCGTGCCTCATATTATAATAAGTAGAGAGCTTCTGTATTTCTGTTTAGAGAAGCCAAGGTTTAAGGCTCGTGTCTACTTTTGTTACATTTCATTCTTCCTCTTATACCCAAACTCTGTAACTCCAAAACACAGCGTTTTAGAGCATGTGTATGTCTTCAATGGGACTTATAGTTTCATTCTCTATGAGAATCTTCCTCCACCTATTCTTGTCCATTAATTGCTACTTAGTTAATCCGGGAATTTGGTTATTTTATACACGAACTATGATCAGTTGACTAATTTATACAGAAACTTATCATTGCGAATTCATACGTCAACAATAATTATTAGTCAATTTATACCCAATCTAGCATTTCTGGGCTAATTTAATTATAGTCAATTTATACACAATCTAGCATTTCTGTGCTAATTTCAGCGAAATCGTTAACGGTTCGTTAACCGAGCTTAGTCAGCATCCACATATGAATTGTTAGGAGTATATGATAATCTGCATTTTCTTCATCATTAAACCTTGCTACATTTTCTTCTATTCTCACTTCTTCATCAAACATATCACCATCATCTTCCATGGCACAATTCTAATTTTTATTTTCATTCACTTGAGTCTCTTCATTAGCTTGAGTCTCTTCGTTAGCATTAAGAAGATCACTTCCATGAGCACTTCCATCACAAATAAATATCTCTACCACTTTTGTCGATTGTGCTGCTTCACACATCCGCTCAAAACTCCTACCACCATCATGTATGTTTTTCAAGTCTTCCATTGACTCATAAGGCAACTTGTACAATATTTTTTTTCATAAATAGTTAACTTCAGCTCACTTTCTAAGTTCATAAAAAACGCTTGAGGTTTGCATTCAATTGTATGAATCTCGCCACCAACATATATTGATTGTGAATATTTCATTCCTATCAACTTTCCATTGTAGCTGCTGAAGATTACATCTTCATCACTACAAAACAAGCCAAAACGCATATGAAATTGTAAGTTTCATTCACATATGAATTCTATCGAACACTTGGTGGACACAAAAGTTAGGTTTTATATCTCTCAAAATTATGACTCAATCCATCAAAATCGTGCATAAACATAAAATAATACACCTCAAGCAACCATATTTATAAGCCAATTCGCACCTATAAACATCATACTCTCAACTAATTTGAAAACATTTCTGAAAACATCTACAAAAAAGACAATATAATGTCACCTCACTTTGCATAATCTGTATGCTTCGAATTGATTTCTCCACTTCGATCTCTCCCTTCCACTCGATATCTCACTTCGTCTGGTTAAAAAATTTCATAGAGAATATGAAACCCCATATGTTGTGCATTCATCGAATTAGGAAGAAAACGATAAAGCTTTTTTCCGTATGTTCAATACGACGTCGTTTTCGTTAAAATTGGTTAGTGAAAATTTAACGTGACGACGTCATTTAGTTTCTTAATCAAACCGGACTTCTTTATTTGATGCTGACTTAGCTCGGTTAACGGTAAATTAAACATTGTTAACGATTTTGTTGAAATTAGCACAAAAATGCTAGATTGTGTATAAATTGACTAATAACTATAGTTGATGTATGAATTCACACTGATGATAAGTTTTTGTATAAATTAGTCATATGGTCATAGTTCATGTATGAAATAGCTGACTTCCTTAGTTAATTCTAATGGATAATTCGAATAATTAGTGAATTCCAAACTACTTCCCCTGCTATGCTTCTAGCAAGTAACAACCATTATTTTCGTAGCCGTATAAATTATTAAGATTAAATTTTTAAAACTACTATTTTTTGAATTTCTATTCCAAAAGTACTATAAAATATTTCTTCCTAACGCAAAAATTCTTAAAGTAATTACAAACCCATGTTAGGGTAACTAACCTCTTAATGAGGTAAAGTCATTCTCCACAAAAGAGATTAACAAATCTTACATAGGATTTTAAAACATATTACATAAACTAACATATTTACAGTCTCTGATCTCCAATAGAATCGGTCATAATCGATATGGAGTTAAAATACAAATTGCATGATCCATGAGGCTGGTTTCTTAAGACATAATAAAATTACTTTGTCCACAAAACACACTAAAATACATATTAAAATGACTTATAAACAAAAAACTAAAAAAGAAAAATAATATACAAATGTTTTGGCACGTGGACAAAGTCGTCCCACATAAGCTTGAAACCTAGAAGGAGCAGACAGCGGCAGCGAAATGATGTCGAGTGACACATTCCGACCGATCCAAAAAACGTCAAGCTCCGCAACAAAACGTTGTGACATAAAACCCGACCCCTACCAACATATAGCTACATCCGCACACAGCAAAGCATCAACTCCATAAACCCAGATCCAATACGTAAGACCTGCAAGAGGAAGAATAATACTCGAGGCGGCACAAAGCAGCCGTGAACCACCACCAAGAGATGAAGAACAACTCATGCAAGGGGCAAATCGGAATATTCGACCACCCAATGTCCACCAGCTTCGTAAATCTGGATACCCATCCGTTAATACGGCTGTAAGAAAGAAAAATAAACAAGATCTGCAGGCTGAAAAGACATACACACTGTGAATTAAAGATTTAGGGAGAGGGATAAACCTCTGTGGAGAAGCGCCGGAAATAGGTGGAGAAGACAAAACGGAGGATGCGAAATATCGGAAACGAAAGAAAATGAAAGAGAAGAAGTTTGGCGCCGGTCTAAAGTCGGTCGCGGGCGAATAAAAGGAAGAGAGAAGGCAGAGAGTTTTAGTGAGAGAGAGTCGATAGATTTTTTTGTAGTATGTGTTGTAATATGATGTTACTAGAAAATCTCTTATAAATATAAAATACATAAGTGGATTCAGTTCATTGATAAAAGTCGATCCTTATGTATCATGGAAGCTCCAAACCCCAACAAGCGACTTCGTCAAGTCGTCCCTTTGGTTTCGTCTTCCTCAGGCCAAAATCAAAACCCAAATTCTCTTCCTAACGTTTCCGATTTCGATCAGAACAACGTTGATCTGATTATCTCCTCCTTTCTCTCGTTGCCGGATTTGTCTTCGTTATCCTCGCCTCTCTCAATTAGCTGCTCCTTCGATCGAGCGCTTGATAATCTTTTCAGAGCTTCCGGTGATGAATCCGTTCAAGATCGTCTCATTGATCGTGGATTCCAACTCATCTCGCTTCTTCATGAGTCTACCGAGAAGTGCTCCCGAAAGCGCGCTACAATCCGGAATTCCAATTCCTGGTCACTCCCTCATGAACTCACCATTAAGGTAAACATATCACGACTTTTTACTCCGTTGTTGTGTCTCTTCTCTTTTTTATCTCTTGTATATATCTCTAAGCCTGAGTAATTGACGCTAGAGAACATGATTTAGGGTTTTGTTCATTTCTTTCCTAAGGGAATATATACGAATGCGTTTTTATTAAATGTCTCTCCATAGATTTAAGCAATTGAAGCTTCTTAGATTATGCATATTTATGATTGTCTGTGATCCTGTTTTGGGAGAGGGAATCTGAGGAAGTGTTCTAATGAATGGATGTCTCTTGTATTGTGTTTATAATGGATGATTCAGGTCTTTTCGATGCTTGATACAAAATCTCTGATGCAAGCCTCGATTTGTTGCACCATGTTCAACAAATGTGCCATGGATTCTTTATGTTACTCACACATAGACTTGACAGTAGTAAATGTTGATAATAAAATTGTGCGTAGTATGATCCGTCGTGCCGGAAAAGAACTCAGGTGAGATGTTGCATCTTCACGAAACCCGGATTATCTTGTTGTATATCTTTCTATCTTGATGCAAGTATATTTACCTACTGACAGTTTCTCCTTTGTGTATTTAACCATCGCTTACGGTTTTGTTGATTCATGCAGATCCCTTAAAGTAGGTTGCCCTGATGAATCTACGAAATCTTTGCTTTCAGGGTCTTGTCTTGCGCCGCTATCGTATAATTTTGGTGTTCTTGGGTATTGGCTTTGTTGTGGATTTTATGTAATTTACTATACATAGAAAATTGTTTCTGTGGCCTTATTTCTTCTAATTTGGTATTATTTTGTATTTTCTTTTTTTTTTCCATTCAACAAGGCATCACTTGAGAAAACTACACCTTTACAATAACAACTGGTTGGACAACAAGTCTTTATGTGGTGCATTGTCAGATTGCTCAAATCTAACCGATTTGAAAATTGTTGGACTGTAAGTTTGCCTTGATTTCCTACTTGTTAATCACCATAGGCCTTGTATGTTTGAATTTCATGGATTCTCCATTTCATTTTTTTGCTTTTCATCATCCATGCTTTCAGTTATTATGTTCATTTGTTACTTTTATGTCCATTTTATAACTTACTCAGTCACCAAATAAGTGCATACTTTGGTCAAAGAGTGAATTTTCAGCTAGACATATACTAAACTCGAATGTCTAAACGTTATCTGCCTAGTTCTCACATTCTCAGTATTCGTTTTTTACTTGACAGGGATATTGATCCATTAGTTAAGATATTAGATTTGCTCACAAGAAAATGTCAGCATCTGTTCCTAGAGCGTAAGATCGGAACTGGTAAAGTTTTTCCACTATGAAGCTTTGTTTTTGTTGTCCTCCCATATATTCTCTTAAGCGTGCACTACTTTGTTACAGGCAAATCTAAGTATTTATGTGGTTCGTCCATTGAGAGAAACTGCCCCAATATAACTTCTCTGTCACTAATAGGTTTTGCAATAACAGACACATCAGCAGCTCTTCTTTCCACGGTATACCTCTTTTGGTTTGCTGGTTTTTCGTATATCGTCATACGGTGCTGTCTAAATCTCTATCTGGGATGCTTTTTTTTCCAGGGTTTGCATAAACTTAAGCACCTGAATCTCTCCAGAACATATAAACTCAATGGAAGCTTTTTGAGGTTAGTGAACATTGATGATGATATCCTACTAAGCAACTTTTTTTTAGCAAAGTTTCTTGTCGGGGTGATTTTTTTTATGGTAGGAATATTAGAAATGCCTCTTCCACGTCCAATCTGCTCGAGACTGTAATATTGCGGGATTGCTTATATCTAAAAGAGGTAAAAGAATTAAACGTAATATAGTTTCTCTTGTTGTTGCTGCATCTCATTGCTAATGTCACGTTGAATCAGAGAGAAGTTTGCCACTTTTTGGACTCTATACTTAGAGGATACTTCACATCAATTCGACACATTGTAAGTTGTTAATAGAAAATTTCATAGTTTTGGTAAAAATCTGATTTTTTTTTTTTCCTTCAATAGGATGTTTCAAATAACCGTGGATTGATGTATGAAGGCAGGAGATCTTGCAAACCAAAGTAAGTGAGATCTGGAATGTTTATTAGGGGTGGGCATTCGGTTTATTCGGTTCAGTTTGTTCAGTTTTCGGTTTAATTGGTTAGTAAAATATTTTGCCGAATTAAACCGAACATAATTTTGGTTTGGTTCGGTTTTCGCTGTAATTATTTTTTCCGAACCAAACTGGAATCTTAAATATATTTTATTAAAAAAACCAACTCATTCGGTTAATTTTTGGTTCATTTTGTTAATTTTCAGTTAATTTTAGCAAATTTGGTTCGGTTAACGTAGCATAAAGTATAATCGAACCAAGTTAACTGAACACCAGTTCGGTTTAGTTTATTCGGTTCAGATAAAGTGCCCAGCCCTGGTGTTTACCGTTATAGGACCAGATTATATGAACATAATTGTGTGTTGTAGGTTTCCTTTTGAAGAGCTGAAAGAAGAAAGACCAGATGTCACATTTGTTGCAGATTTTACTTTATTATCATCATCGTCTTCATCTTCATCATCAAGGTTTGATCAGATTGTTATTAAGCTTTTAAATATCTTTTGGAATCACATTTATAATTATTTGTTGTTTACAAAATTCAGCTCAAGAGGTACATATTACCTCAGTTCCTCCGAGGAGGAGGACTACGACTTGTGGACTTAGGCCATGAGTGGTTACATTACGAAGTGCGGATATGCTGCCCAATTCAACATATTTTACAACCAATTTGCCGTTTTGATAAATAATAAAAAATCATTATTAAATGTTTTTTGCACAAATTTCTAGGCTAAATAACGTTAGTTATTCAAAACGCCTTTGGAATATTGGATTGCGCAACAAGGTTCGGTTCAACCAAAAAACCGCAATGTAACATGAATGCATTCTAAAATTAAATATAGACTGAATTACTTACTTCACCTACTTAATTGTAGTAATCCAATAGTTTATTTAATTTTGGGAGCTGATGAAAAAAAATTGTATAGATGAGAGAAAAAAGTTGTAGTATTTACGAAAATAACACTCTTTTTTTTGGGAATGAAAAAAATCTGCGAAATTTTGTAATGTAGATTTGTTTGTGTTGCAGATTTGTTTTTCGCAATTTTTTTGCATTGCATATTTTTTTGTCGCAAATTTTTTCTCGCAGATTTGTTGTCTATTTAGCCACAGATTTTTACGTCACGTCTACGTCACCGCAGAAATTACTACGTCATCGTAGTTTTTTTTTCGCAGATTTTTCCCCGCATATTTTTTAATATCATTGAAGATTTATTTACATTGCAAATCTGTTTTCACCAATTTTTTTTACATTGCTGATTTTTTTTTTGTCTGTAGATTTTTTTGGTGTTCCCGCATAGTTATCAGTTTTTGAAATTGCTAGATTAATCTCTTTGGCTGCAGTTTTATTTTTAATTTGCAATGGCCGCATATTTTTCTTCACACGTCACCGCAATTTTTTTTCTTACTCATATGACCCTCACGTTACCGCATATATGTTTGCCGCATATTTTTCTTTGATCATATGATCGTATATTTTTGAAATATGCGATCATTAAACTGTCGATTTTAAAAAATCGTGGCTAATTTTTGATTTGTCAAATCATACGACGTCGTTTTCAACGATTTTAGAGTTGTCGAGCAACTGAAATTTTAACTAAGTGGCAAAATCATACGACGTCATTTTTCCACCTATTGTAGATTTGTCTGTGTAATGGTAATATGCATAATAGTTGCAGACTTGTTCTCTAATATGCACATAACGAAAGAGAAGCTAATACGTATAAAATCTGTAGACTTGCTCTAATATGCACATAACGAAAAACTAACATAATTGGATTTCATGATTGGTAGTCACAAATGTAGCATAACCATTAAAATACATATCACTTGAAGAGATAAACCGATAGAAAAGTTACAATCACAACAACCATAACAGTACAAACCATCTTCATCTTCAAGACTGCCATGTTTGCTGTAGTCTTCAGTACTTGGTCTTGCAAAACTGCTAATTGTTCTATCTTACCCACCTCTTCTACGAGAGCGCAGTCAGTCTGTTCCCGAACATTTTTCAATTATTCAATAACTGCCATGTCCCACCACTTCCAAACGTGGCACTCACCATCCTAGGACATTAACAATCAATACAAGTATGAAGAACTTCTGATTAACAATCAACTTATTATGCATAAATCTTGTACTTACATTTCGATTAGGACATGTGTTGAACAATCTGCTCTGATTCAGTAAACGAGTGGCACTTTCGGTGATAACATCTTCACCACAGTAACAAACCACCGGCGCCCCATATTCAAAAGGGTCTGTACCATCGAAGTGCATTGCATTCAGTGGAGTAGGGTTATTCACCTCATCTTCCTCATTTGAGTTGAGACCAAAACCAGGCCCATCTTGTTCATCGCTAAGACTGTAGCTATATGGCTCCATGTCTGAAATTGATGCAGAATATGGAGAGAAACAATTATCCAAATCCACTCCGAGATGAAAGAGAAACCCTAAAATTGTGATACAAAAAATCGAGTTGAAACCCTAAAGGATTCTTTATCGAGTTCGACTTTTTACAATAGGTAGAGGATGACTAAAAAACGTTGTTTCCACGATTTCATTAAAAAAAAAATTTGGTGTTGCAGTTTTTTTTTTGTTTACAAAACTGCAACAAAAAAAAATCTACAACAGATAAAAACCCCCAAAAATTGTTTGTTAAAGGAACTTAAATATGCAATACAACGATAAATCTGCAATGCTAGAAAACATATATGCAATATAAAAAACTCTGCATCACAAAGTTAAATCTCCAATTTAAATTGAAATTACTCGGCAATACAAAATAACTCTACAACTTCCAACCGCACAAATTACCATAATAAAGTTAGAGAAAACGAAGCAGCGTCAACAATCGCACCTGTTCGTTGACCACCATTCAGTTTCTATAAATATTGTGTCACGCAACAATAAATTGTTATAAGCTAGTCTCTTCTCGAGAAAATAACAGGTTGTGGACAATAATAGACAGAGGGAAAACAACTCAAGCTCGACAACGAGGATGACAACAAGCGTCCCAAAAAAAGACAGGTTGTTCTCTGCTTCATATATGTCTCAAAAATATCGAGTTTTGTAAGATTGAGTTACTTTTGCGATTTTGATCTATGAATACATTCCACTAATGTTTTCTCTGTTTTGTTGTAGGTAATGATGGTCGTGGGTGAACAACACAAGGATGTAACTGATCATGAGTACGAGCATCTCAAGGAAATCCATAAAGCTCACGAACTCCATAAACTCCATAAGCATTACAAGACGGTAATGGTTATGTTGGAGAAGCAAATAAGGGCAAATGAGGACGCTAGGGAAGCTAGGGTCAAATACGAGAGGAAAAACGCGAAATTGTGTCTCCATCTCTGCTGAGAATTGTGACATTGGTGTTGAGTGGATAAGGTTGTCGGCACAAGATGAGGTGTTGAAGTAAGAATGGAAGAAGATTCAAATCCCCAATGTGGGATTTGAAAAAATGGGCTGCAATCTGAAGGGCTCTGGAGGATTTTCTGGTGATGAACCGGACCACTAAGAACTGTGTTATGTTGTTTATGACAATTTAATATTTTATAAACTTTTAAAAGGTATATTTTGAATTTAAGTTTAAGTTTATGACAATTACTCATGGTTTAAGTTTTTAAAAACCTTCTAATTAATCACTTGCTTGATTTATAATTTTGAAATTAAGTTATATTTCTAATTATTTTTTAGCATTGTAAATCTGCAATGCTAAAAATAACTATGCAACGAATAACAATTGGCATTGCAGAGCATGAAAATCTGCAACGCAAACAAAATATGCAATGTGAAACAAAACGTTGTAGACAAAAATGTGCAATGCAAAAATAAATGTGCAATGAAAAAAATATCTGCAATGCAAAAAACATAATCTGCAATTTTTAAAGAGAAATTTCAACGTTAACTGAAATAAGTTTGGATTTGGAAATAAAACAGCGAAACATAAATAAAATTTCGAGAACGAACAGACGTTTCAGTGTTATGGTGCATGAAACACCGTCGTTTTGTTGTTTCAAGTACCTCCTAGGTAGATCTAGATTTGTCGTACATCTCCATCGTCAACATCTTTAATTGCTTCAACCACCATCGACATCTTCAATTTTCTCAACCACTATCGACCTTCAATCTCACATCTTCAATTTCTCAATTTAGAATCGTTAATTGGATTGCCGAAACGGCGCAAGTTCACTTAATTCTTGTTTGTGGGAAGTGGGCGGATGGTAATGGGAGGAAATTTTTTGTCATTGAAAGCGATCGAAGTTATAGGTCGCTGTTATCAAAAGAGGAGATGACTTTCTAGGAATTGATGAATATGGTACTCGAAGACTACAAAATAGAGAGGAGCCTTTACGATGTCCATTTGAGGTACATGTTACCTAAGAAGGTTTTGAGTTCCGTACCCCCGAATCAACCTCATGTGTATGTAACGAATACAAGACATCTGCGAACACTCCTATGTAAGTCCAACGATGTACCCGTTCGTCTCTGTGTTTAGATCAAACGCAAGACTGCACGGACCTCAAAGGGTGGAGATACTAAGGTTCCGCAAATGAGAAGTCATGCAAAGAAATAACCGAAAATGATAAATCGTGCAAAGAAGGAACTGCAGACGAGACATCCCATGAAGGAGAAAGTTGTATCAGAAGATTCAGAAGAAGACAAAGTAGAGGAAGATGATGAGAAAATATTTGATTATTGCGATGATTATGACGGAGTAGACTCTGGTGATGAGATTTTCGCAGATTATGGAGTTAATGCTGAGGAGGTTAAAGAGATAGAGAGAACAAAGATAATGTGTTCGTCTTTGTCTACATCAGTGACGGTAATCGTGACCACCACTTACGAAGTTTCCATATTGATTCTTTCAAAATACGAGTTGGTGATAGTTTTGACACAAAAGAGCAATTGGATGAGAGGTTGAAAATGCTGACTGCGATTGTGAAGTTTGATTACAATGTCTACAAATCTACACCGTACTTATTAGTAGTGAAATGTTGGGTAAGCGGTTGTTCATGGAAGCTCCAAGCTATACCAATTGACGATTGGCCCATATTTCATGTGCGTACTTACACTTCAGAACATACATGTTATGTGACAGAGAGTGTGTCAAGAACAAGGCAGGAAAGTGCAGAGATACTAGGAATATTGTACAAGGACTATGTTGGTGGTGTCGGGCCTAGTGTGTAGCCTACACACGTTGCAGATGCTTTGAATTAACGATTTAACATTAGGGCAAAGCAAAATTTAGATTTATATTAGTACTGCCGATTTTCAATTACACTTCAGAATTTACAACTACCTCCCAGATTTATTTTCATTTACGTTGCAAAATATTTTCATGTTCTAGGTTGACTACTGGAAGGTTTACAAAACACTAAGGCATGTGAGGGAATTGGTAAGTGGGACTCCTGAGGAAAGTTATGCATATTTACCTGCGTATTTATAAATGATTAAAAGAGCGAACCAAGGGATACACACCATGTATTCCGTAGATGAAGATGAGAGGTTCAAGAATTTGTTCCTTTCATTTAGTACAAGTATCAATGGATTTCAATACGTTCGGAATGTAGTGGTTGTCGATGTTATTTTTTTGCAAGGAAAGTATAAGGGAACACTGCTTACCGCAACAACGCAAGACGGAAATTTCCAAATTTTTCCCTTGGCGTTTGGAATTGTTGATACTGAAAATGATGAATCATGGGAATGATGAATCATGGGAATGATTCTTTATGAAATTAAATTGTGGAATTCCGGATGACAAAAGCCTTGCAATAATATCTGACCGTCACAGATCCATCAGAAGAGGTATTGGTTTAGTGTACCCAAAATCCAATCATGGTATATGCACATACCATTTGTACAAAAACATATTAGTTCTCTATAAGGGAAGTAAAGCTTTCCGTTTGGTTAAACAAGCTGTCTATGCCTTTAGACTCTTGGAATTTCAAATCGCGTACGCCAAGATTCAAGAGATCAACCCTCAACTTCACGAATACCTTGAGAAAGAGGATGTCAAATTATGGACGCGCGTGCATTTCTTGGGGGATATATATAACCTGTTAACTAGCAACATGTCTGAAACAATGAACAAAGTAATTTCGCCGACAAGGAGTTTAACCATCGTGCGGCTTCTAGAAGTTATACGATCGATGATGACGAGATGGTTTACGGGTAGGAGGGCAGATGCAATGAAAATGAAAACAAAATTAACCCGTGGAGCTGAGAAATTGCTAGAAGTAACACCTATAACGGACCACAATTGTATTTTCATTTATGGTTCATCGTACAATAAGTAGTATTTGTATGTTTGCAGACTCGTGTGGAATATGCTAAGCTTCTATCAGTTCAAGAAATTGATGCATATCAAGTTTAAGTAATGGGTCCTACGTTAATTCATATTGTAAAATTAAGAGATAAGAAGTGTTTATGTCGTAGGTTTAACGTGCAGCGAATACCATGCGAACATGCAATTGCAGCTACAGAGAGACGACAAGTATCTCATATTTCTTGTTGTGACCCATACTACTCGAAGGACTACCTCGTCTATTCGTACTCAACATCCATTATTCCTAGAGATTTTGGAGAACCAATACCGGTCGATGTTTTGAAAACTGTCAAGCCTCCACCTGTTAAGCCCAAACCGGATAGGTCGAAGAAAAGAAGAATGAAGTCCGCATTAGAGACGACTTTGAAGAAAAAAAATCCGCAAAGAAAACGTTTGTGGATGTTGTCATAAGACGAGGCATAGTCGAAAAACATGCACCATGCGTTAGTGTATTCCTCACTTTAATTATGTTGAACAATAATTTCCTCAGTTTAATTATGTTGAACAATAATTTATGGGTTTATATGTTTTCAATAAACAATGTTGCTTATCAATTAATAAATCGACAATTTGACGAGGCAATCCTGCATCCTCTTATCTTCTTGTCCCACTGGGTTTTCTAGAATCAGGTTTTAACGAGGCAATCCTGCATCCTCTTATCTTCTTGTCTTTACCATAGTCCTTTTTGGACCAAACATTTGTAAATATTTTTGTCTTTGTTAAATAAATTTAAAATTCCATCAAAAAATTAATAAATCGACAATTTGTCTTGAAAATAAATCTACAAAACAAAAATAAATCTGCAATGCAGAAAATAAATATGCAATTCAAATAATAATTATGCAATACAAATTGTAACCATAGACATTACTACCCTTCACATTCCCATTCATAAATCTATCTCTAACCATTTGTCTTGAAAATAAATTTGCAATGCGAAAACTAAAAAATATGCAATGCAGAAAATTTGAGAAGTGCAAATACATAAAATAAAGAGTATGCAGTGCAAAAACTAAAAATTCTTCAATGCAGAAAATAAATATGCAATGCATAAAATTTGACAAGTGCAAATGCATAAAATAAAGAGCCTGCAATGCAGAGAATAAATCTGCAATGCATAAAATTTGACAAGTGCAAATGCATAAAATAAAGAGTATGCAATGCATAAACTAAAAATTCTGCAATGCAAAAAATAAATATGCAATGCAGAAAATTTGACAAATGCAGGAACATAAAATAAATCTGCAATGCAGAAACTAAAAAATCGGCAATGCAGAAAATTTGACAAGTGCAAATGCATAAAATAAATCTGAAATGCAAAAACTAAAAATTCTGCAATGCAGAAAATTTGACAAATGCAAGTACATAAAACAAATCTGCAATGCATAAACTAAAAAATCAGCAATGCAGAAAATAAATCTGCAATGGAGATAGGTCAAGTGCACTTTAGCCAAAGTTTTAACTGTTGTTAATTATGTTTTCAACAATTACGCAAAATGTGACAAGTGTTTTGATTGGACTTTTAATTTCCAACCGTAAACATTACTACCCCTCAACTTCCCATTCATAAACCATTTGTCTTGAAAAATAAATCTACAACACAACAATTAATCTGCAACATGATAATAAATTTGCAGTATAAAATAAATTTGCACTATAGTATAAAATAAATCTGCAATGCAGAAAATTTGGCAAGTGAAAATGCATAAAATAAATCTGCAATGCAGAAACTAAAAAATCTGCAATGCAAAAAATTTGACAAGTGCAAATGCAAAAAATAAATCTGCAATGCAGAAAATAAATCTGCAATGGAGATAGTTCAAGTGCACACTTTAGCCAAAGTTTTAACTATTGTTAATCATGTTTACAACAATTACGCAAAATGTGACAAGTATTTCAATTGTACTTTTATATTCAACCGTAAACATTACTACCCCTCACCTTCTCATTCATAAATGTATCTCTAACCATTATAAATAGGCTTCTTAACCAAATGTTTCATAAACAAGCGTAATCATTAACCAATCTTTAACTATCTCTAATATTTGATGGTATCATGGACAAGGGCAAGGCAGTGGAGGTGGAGAACGATGAAACTCGTCATGCAAAGGAAATCCATGCACTCCATAAGCATTACAAATCGATGATGGTAATGCTGAACCAACAAATCAAAGCGAAGGAAGAGGCGATGAAATGAAGGTTTCAATACGAGAGAAATAACGCAAATGTATGTCTCTTATAAAAGCAAATATCGGCCGAGAACTTTGACATCCAGGCCGAGTGGGCGAGGCTATCGGCAAGAGAGGAAGTGCTAAATAAAAAATGGATGGACGTCAAAATACCTCACGTCGAATTTCAAAAGATGGGTTGCAGTTTCACAGGTTTTGGAGGACCGTTTGGGGATGTATAAGGATATTAATATGCAGTTAGTTAATGTATTTAAATAAGTTTACTCTAAGTTTCATCCGTTGTTTATCATGTTTTCAAGTAAATCATCTGCTATGTTTGTTACTGATTTGTTTTCATGTTTTCAACTAAATTGTCTATCGCCGGAAACATAACAATTATATAAATCTACAACACCAAAATAAATATGCAGAAAAAAAATTAATCTGCACCAGAAACAAAAATCTGCAATACAAAAAAAAATTTTGCAATAGAAAACATAAATCTACAATATAAAACAAAAATCTGCAACATCAAACAAAATTATTGTTTAGCTAAGGAACTTCAAACTCAGACCGCCGGGGTAAAAGATTTGTTGAGGTAACTTGTGACCGCAAAGGTAGTTCAGCGAATAACTCAGCACCAAGTCTTTACCAGATGGCTTGTATATTCTCGTTGCATAGAGCTTGAAACTTTCACCCCAGGGCAAGACACTCGACGTATTTGAGAGCATAAACACTACAATCTCCTGGATTTTGGTTCACTTGTGTATTTTTCCTAACTCTAGTCACCTCAAAACTGAGCAATTGAATAGTTGCTACCTATAGGCAGAGGTGGCTTAACTAGGGGGACAAGAGGTGCGACCGCCCCAGGACCCGTCCTATATAATATTAATTTAGGGGTCCATTTTAATTTTTTAAATAAAATATTATATATATAATTTTAAAATATTAATTAGAAAAGGCCCATATATATATATATTAGAGATTTTGAATAAATTTTCTGGTTAAAATTTACACATAAACGGTTAATAGTGAATTATGTAACAATTTTGTTTATGAATTAAATATAAACAATTTTATTTTTCCAAGGGCCCATAATATATTTGAGCCGGCCCTGCCTATAGGGCCCATGGTCTTAAGAAACTACAACATCATTTTCTGTATAAGGTTGTAGGACTCAATAATTTCAACATCAGTTGTATAACTTGGGATTGAGTCCTATACAAATATATTTCTCTTGATGAAGTTAACATCAACGACTACCCAATGATTACCTTTCACATGGAGACAACCATATAGGTTGTCAATGTCAATCACCCAAACCTTATGAGTTTTAGAATCAGGAGGAACAATACCCATGTATTGGTCGACGTATTCGCGGGTAAATAAGAACTTCTTTTGAGAATTTATGAAATTATGGTAGTCGTTTAACCAAATAGATATCGCCTATGGATACCAGAACGCAACTCTGGGTATGAAAGGAGAGTTTTGACGGATGGATCTCAACCGGAACATAGTCAACTCTGATTCAAGGTGCTGCAAGCACAGAAGTCACTGTAAGTAAACAAATATACAGACATCAAAATGGTGCAATTAACCATCCATAATCAATTGGAACCCATTTTTCCTTGGTAAAATAATCTCCTTAAAGAACTCAGCTTCACTATTTGAGCTTCCTAACGGTTTTCTCGTGTAATCAGGATATAAGATGTCAAAACATATATGAAACACAAAACAAATCTCCAATACAAAAAATATCTGAAAAACTAAACAAATCTGCAATACAAAACAAATATGCAACACAAAACAAATCCGCAATACAAAACAAATATGCAACACAGAACAAATCTGCAATACAAAACAAATCTGCAATACAAAAAAAATCTGCAACATAAAACAAATCTGCAAAACAAAACAAATATGCAACACAAAACAAATCTGCAACATAAAAAAATCGGCAACACAAAACAAGTCATGATTAGGTGAAGGTTACGTGATACATACTCATCACCGTTAATGAAGTCCATCAACGCCATAAGCTTGTTCTCCGACACAAGTTCCATTGGATCATAGTCATTTGGTGAAGATACAACACCTGGTATGATGCGTTTCATGGTAGAGTTACCCACATAAGGAGCAACTTGACTAGCTACCAATATAGAGACTCTCTTTCCCACTAATGCATCCGGTTCCACATAATTCAAATCCCTCTGCAAAACATCCAGTGTTAATCAAGAACTTCCGTATTCCTCTTATCATAATCGTCATCAGAACTATGTGGTGTAATTTTTAAGTCATCCTTTGCAACTCTCTCCGTAACATCTCCAATAAAATCAGAGTCATGTGTGTTGTGTTCAAACTTTCTTTGGATTATTCTTCTTTTGCCTCTCGTTAACTTTCCTTTTCTCCTTTGTTTTGTTCCTCTTTTTCACACAAGGTGTTTTATCCGTATCTCTCTTCTCCTTTCTCGAAGAAGGGCCTCCTTTCTCAGTGGTCTTTCTCTTCTTCTCCAACTTCTGAAAAGGGAAATTATCCTCACATTTCTCTTTCTCTGGATATGCCAACCAAGACTGCTTAGTAAATATAATAGAAAATTAATAACAATAAACATATGAGATATATTTGAAAAGGCATATCAAACTCACCGGCGTTTTAGCATCCTCATCTACTGGTGCAGTACACCTTCCTTTTCCTTCAATCTTGCCTTCCAAAATTGTGAACTGATTGTTCATAGTTGCTTCCATCTTTACAACTAAGGTGGTCAGCGACTGCACCAACTATGTTAGTGCCTCTTCACCACTTACCTTCGAAGGACCTTCTTCTCTAACCTTTTCTGTTTTTTTACTCTCCTTGAATTTCCTCTTTTTCCCTCCCTCCTCAACAAACACAATACGAGAATTACTAATTTCATCAGGCCATTGGTTTGGGACCAAGAAATCATTCATGATATTTTCAATCAACTTATCAAGTCTAGGATCCTCTTGTTGATGATTGTCAGGCCAACGAGGATACAATTTGTCCATGAAAATTGAGATCATATGTCGGACATGAACCTACAAATACCAAATGAATAAGGCATGGTAATCAACCATCATAGTAAATAAAAAAATCTACAAAAATAAAACTACATTATAATAAAAGACTGCAATACAAACAATTTCTTCAGTGGAAATTCCTCTTTGTGATTATTTATCTCATCAGCAATGAAATCAGCAAACTTAAATCGTATACGAGAACCCTGCCAATGGAGAAAAGATTGCCCTTCACTGACCTCTATTCGTTTCCCCGCCAAAACCCCTAAACCATGAACTGATTCAAACACCCATATGTAAAATCTATGAATCAAACCTTGAACTGTATGAGACGAGTTATGGAAGTTGGTAGTCTTTATGGAATCTACCAAATATGTGAAAGCTTCTCTACCCCACATATACTTGCCAAAATTATCTTCATCAAAGACTCTCTTGGCAAGCTCAAATGGAATCCTTAAACCTTAATGAATGCCACAAATAAAAACATGTATGCAACATAACCTACCCAACATAATCATTTCCCGAAGATTCCATTTGTCACGTTTTACACGTGATAGTATCCTATCTAACTCGTCAAGGGTTGGAGGTTCACACTAGTTAATTATTTTGTAAACTTACTACTCAAAAATATTCTAGACCTCCAAAACTACACACTAATTTTTTCAAAACTATACTCAAACTTAAAAATTTACAAAAAAATTCCACACCGCATATAATTTTTTTTACCATTAAAAAAATGTTGTACCGCTTATTTGGTACAAACTGCACTTGTCCCGCTTTCCGCACGAACCACAGTTATACCGCACCGTCCCGTTAATTTTTTTTATCAGCACCGCTTGATACGTTGTTACTATTCAGACTCTTAAAAGATAAGTGTTCTCTTTTTTTTTTCTTGAGTAGTTTTAGCAATATGAGTATATTTTCTTTTAATTTGGAAAACAGTTTACTTAACCCAAACAATTTACCATTTACATTAATGATTTACATTTTATTTTGATATTCACATGAACAATTTTCCCTTTATAAAATGAAAAATACTTACATACAAAAACTTTTAGAAAATATATTTGAACAAATTACAAAATATTGTAGTAGCCAATTTTATTCTTCTGCTTTTCCTTTTTGTTGAAGAAGATATAAGATATAATAATTTTCCCATCTGTGATCTAGAAATCTTTTAATTTCTGTTGGATCATGGATACTAATTATTTTTTGTTTAATTTGATTGCTTTTAGATTTCTTATAAAATTTAAAATTTCATGTAACCCATAACTTGATAAAATTAACCATATATATATAATATTGAAGTTCTGTTTCTAATCTCTGTGGAGAGTGTCCAGCTTATCATTAATAACAATGGGAAAGATGTGAGTGGATATTCACATATGGTTTCTTGAGAAATCAGGACTATTTCTCTTATAAGCCCGAGGAACTTGCTCGGTACACAAAGGAAGTTTTGTTAGGTGCTGTGAACCAAACAGGAGATCTATTGAATCAAATATCTATGTTTCTTAAGATATTGATCAGAATTATCTGGCTAGCACAACAAATTCTGCATAAAGAACAAAGTCCATTGGTAAAGAAAGTTAAAAGCCTTGATATTTTGCATAGCGCACTACATTTAGGCTAACAAAATCTTAGCAACAAGATATGCAATTTCGTTATCCATATAATATTAACCGACCAATTACCACTCTCATACAGTCAAGTGGTGGGCATTCCATCATTTTTATATTATGACCATCAATATACACTAATACAGACATTTTCGTCAAAACATTTGTTATCTATCTAATTGATAAAAGGCTTAAACCCACAGAAAATCAGTCAGCTTTCGGAAAAATCTCCCAGAAGGAATAAGAAGAAGAAGAAAGATGGATTGATAACAGAGGTTTATTTTACTAAAATTCATAAACCGAAACTAATGTAGAGTCTTTTTCTCCCACATCGGAAACAGCAGTCATAATGTGCTCGTTTATATATAACCAAGACTGGGATTTCAACCGTAGTTCAAGTCAAAAGGTAGTCTTATTGTGGCCAGTCTAAGCTGAGAGTAATCTTTTGTCTTTCTTTTTAAACAAATTAATTGTGAATTATGGAAATTGATAAGTGTAAGTATACACATGTGTTAGGTTTTGTTACTTAATCTTGCGCCTTAAGAAACTCAAACAAATGTAAAATTGACACTCAAAAATTTGTTAACCCAGATCCCTTTCGGTACATATGGGGAAGAGACTGTCCTCTTCAAGATTTCACTAAGAAATTGTATCCAAATTGTTAC